>PVIR01012456.1:0-44672 GCA_004026965.1 Petromus typicus
TATTGCTAACGACATTCATTTGATTCTGTAACATGAGTCCCTTCTCTGGTCTGGAAAGTTAAGGACCAACAGCCCATAAAATGTACAGATTGTAAATCCTGATTGCAAGTAATACTGTATGTACTTTAAAAGACAGCTTTGCTGTTGTACTTTAGGGTTGTCCTTAGATTTGCTTATTTTTTCTCTGTATGCATATATATGCATATATATATGTATATATAATTGTATATACATATACAATTAAAATCTATATTATATATACACATATACAAATGTCTGTGTCTGTGAGCACAAGTACACACACACACATATGTATGTAAATATTTTTGTTTTTTCATTTTGCTTTTTGGTGGTGCTAGGGATAGAAGCCAGGGCTTCATGCATGCTAGGCAAGTACTGTACCACTGAGCCACATCCTCATCCATATAATTGAGGTACAGAATGATTAATAAATGATAGGCCAAAAGTGCTGAGCTGAAATGTAATTTGAAACTTATGCTGGTATGAGTAAGTCCCAAATTTGTACCTTCATTTACGAGGCACATTATCATTTATATGCACAGCAGTTAGCAGCAATAGGGACACCAAGAGTCCTGTGCATCCAGGACTGCCAAGCTGTGAAGACCAGGAAGTAGGAATTCCGTGCTGTGGGATGTGAGATGTAGCTCCAGGCTGGAGCGGTGAGGAAGGGGAAATGATGCAGCCCTGGTGCACATCAGGGGAAGTTCCCTGCTGGCAGAGGGGTGTGGGCAACCCCAGTTCCCTTCTTTTCAACAGCTGAAGAAAGGGTCTTTGCCCTGGCTGTCTCCTTGTGGCCTGATGACCTGAGAAGGGGTGCCTAGGGAAAGCAGGAAGCGTGAGGTACTGAAGTGAAGGATTTGAAAAGCCCTCTAAAAGCTGCTGCTGCTGGGCTGGGGATATAGCTCAGTGGTTCCGGCGCCTGTCTTGCAAGTGCAAGGGCCCGGGTTCAATCCCCAGTTACCACATACAACACTGGGCATGGAGACTCATGCCCAGCAGCAACCAGTACCATATACCACAGTGCCGGGCGTGGTGGCTCATGCTGTAATCCCAGCACTCAGGAGGCAGAGGCAGGAGGATTACTGTGATATGAGTTTGAGGTGTGAGCTCAGGGCCAGCCTGATCTACAAAGTGAGACCTTTTCTACCTTTTTTTTTTTTTTTCTTTTTTTTTTTAGCATTACTGGGATCAAACTCAGGCCCTTATGTTTGCAAGGTAGGCATGATACCACTGAGCTAAATCCCAGCCCCTCCCCCCCTTTCCCAGTTTGAAGGCTTTTCTGACAACTGCAGCTAGCATTCCTTTCTCCTAGGAGTTTTTGTGTATTTTTAGTCCTGGATTTTTCACTTATATTCAATTGCTCATTCCTGAATTCCTTTTGTCTGCAAGATAACCAAAGTCAGCTGATCCAGCAGTTATTATCACACAACCTAGAAAATAGCAAGTGCTCACTGAGTGTTTGGTAAACACACCCCATGACTGGCTGGCTGGAGGAGCACATGGTTGTGGACAGCTCGGGGATGAGGGTGCCCCACATTGCCTCGGGTATCCAGCAGCAGTTCATAAAACCTTAATGGCTTCATTTTTCTGTTTCAGATTACTTGAGGCATATAATAGCTTGACCGATAAACACCTGGCTGGATATTTTAACAATACCAGGATAAGGAGGCATCTCTTAAGATCGGGGCTGGTAAGATTTGGTTTACTTTCTTGCCATCTTCTTGTTTCAATTGAGTCATTCCCAACCTCCTCAGGTTTCTTCTTTTAGCTACTCAGTGACATCATTTTGTCCTACTCATTTCAGAAAAATTATTTCCTTTCCAAAGTTCTGATTTATTTATTTGAGGCTGTTTCAAAAGATGAGAAGAGAGGTCACAGTGACAACCAAGAAAACATAAATTATGGAGGCACCATTTCTTATTAGTTCTCCCCAGCATAGTTCATTTGTTTATTCATTCATGTATTCAACACATTTATTGAACACATTCTATGAGCCAGAAACTGTTAGGGAACGAGGACAAAGAAGACTTTATTGCCTTTGGAAAAGAATATTGTTTTTAATAATCACAGAATGTGGTGTGGAAACCATGAACAGTTCAAACTTTCTCTTGATTTTTTTAAGACTTTCATTTCCTGGGATAGTTTATTGACATGTTAGCATCTTCCATTAGTTTCAAATCTGTCCTTTTCACAAAATTTCCATTTCTCAAAATGCAAATGATACAGAAATCTTTAAAAATACTGTGAGTTTCCACAGGAAAAAAAGGGATGTGCTTAGAGAAAGTGTCAGCTCCTTACTTACTTTCTTGAAACACACTGGATTTTCTGAACAATTGTTGCCTCGGTGTTGAAAGAGCACACCTCGGGTTTTAATTGTTCTGTGCTTGGCCTCCACCTGGAGAGATCTGAGTGTTTGCCTCCTGTCTCCCGGGGCTTTGTTATCAGACAAACCCGGCTGACACCAGGCTTGCCATTAACAAGACAGAGCATGAGAAAACTACTTACTTAACTTTTTCAGCCTCAACTGTGAAATGAAGATTGTGATGCTCAGGCCTCAGAATTATTATGACAACTAGCGAGATGCAGCCAAAGCTTTTGCAGTTATCATCCAGACTGATATCAGTGGTTTTGTGGGGCAAGGGTCCTCATTATGTGTAAATGGGAAAGACTTTGCATTCATTTATCACCATCATTACCAAGCACAACTTGAACCCTGGGTATGTGAGTGGCATCTCGGATCAGAAAGATTTGGCCATTTCTCTAGGGCAGGGATATACTAGGATAGTATATCCTAGGATACCTAGAAGCCTGGGCAGCAGAGCTCAGCCTCACCAGGGAACTTGTTAGGAAATGCAAATATGAGACTGCTACCCCAGACCTACCTAGACAGAAGCTCTAAGCAGGGGCCCATCAATCTGTGCTTCCTTGAGCTTTCCAAGTGATTCCGATTCAGGTTCAAGCATAAGAACCTCTGCCCTACAGGTACTTCTAATCTAATTGGGGAGTCCAGACAGAGTCTGGAGAAGAGATGACAAAGACACATGTTAATGGCCAAGGGAGTGGCTGTGGGATCCTAAAGATTGCAACTGGGTTATTTGTAATTTAACCACGCTTTTTATAACATACACCTTTTTTTCACCAAAAAGATGTGTATACATATATTATATTGATAATATGTAGTGCCTGGATTATCAATAGCCAATTGTAACACAGCTTTAGTTGATTTCAACACTAATATTTTGCAAAAATTAAACAACTGTTAGCAAAATAAAGTGGCTGTAAAAAGAGGCGTGGAATTTACCCAAGTGGAAAAGGGGAACAGTCAGAAAGAATAGTACTCCTGGCTACAGGAGATCTAGTAGAGTATACAAATATGCCCATGAGAAAGAGTCAAAGAAAAATACATTAAAAAAGCAAGTGCCGGGCCGGCGAGTTGGCTCAGTGGTTCCGGCGTCTGTCTTGCAAGCGCAAGGACCCGGGTTCCATTCCCCGGTAACCACATAACAATACTGGGTGTGGAGACCCACACCCAGCAGCAACCAGTATCACATACCACAGTGCCGGGCGTGGTGGCTCACGTCTGTAATCCCAGCACTCGGGAGGCAGAGGCAGGAGGATTGCTGTGATGTGAGTTTGAGGCTGAGCTCAGGGCCAGCCTGAACCACAAAGGGAGACCCTGTCTCAAAAAAACCTAAAAAAAAAAAAAAAAAAAAAAAAAAGCAAGTGCCGCTCGTGGGACACATGATGATACGAACTAAGCCTGACATCGAACACTTTCTATCCAAAGTACCGTGCCATCTGTAAAATTCTAAATCACAACAAATTAAATTACACTGTGGGCTGGAGAGCAGAAGAAAAAGCACTAGGACCACAAAGTAGTGAATTCAATTATTTTTTAAAACAACCCGAAGAACTCTCTGGCAGCCCTCCTCTCTGCCTTCCAAGGCCTTCCTGTGCGCGCAGGCGCCCTGTGACCAGGGACTTGCTCCTCCTCTGCAAGCAGCCCGGGCTGCCTCCCCAGCATGTGCTCAAAAGAGAAATGAAAAGAACACCTCGGTTCCACCAAGGGAAGATTGTTTGTCTAATGAAAACCTTGTTTTAAGCGTCAGGTGCACCTCCTGTGTATATTGTGACGGGTACCTGAGACTTCCTTTCTCCTCTTTGCCTTATGAAATATTCATTAAAAGTGGAAGCTTATCACCCATGGTGTAGTGCTCCTTTAGGCTTCAAGACACCGACTCTCTCTACTACCTCCCCTGTCTCTCTTCTGTCTCAGTCTTTGTCCCCCTGCTCCCACTTTTTGATGACTAACAACTAATTTCCTGCTTTGGGTTTCTATGTTTGCTTTATTTATTCATTGCAGATCACAAGAAATGGAAGAATACTTTCAGACAAAGAATATAAACTAAATATAATGAAGAGAGATCATCAAAAATATATTCGGGAGTGCTTGGCCCAGGCTATTTTCCATAAAGTTCTTGATATGGAGGTACAGCTATTTATTATTATCTTGCTTATAACCAATAGTTTATGACAGGGTAATTAATAATGCTTCTGTAAAAAGAGGCAGAGAATTCTTATTATATTTCATGAAAAAGTAAACAGAATCCAGCAAATAAGTAATACTTTATATATCTCTAGGTAGGCAGGAGTCAAGAAACTAGCGTAAGTTTTTCTCCATTTCAGTTGGGAAAAAATATGGACATCATAATGTATTTTGTGATATTTAATTTTCTAAATGTAGATTTTTAATCTACAATGGCTACTCTGAAACATACCAGCCCTCACCATCTGTACCTTAATTTCCATTTGCTAAAAAAAGTGACATCTGCTTAAATATCAGTAATTCCACTGTCACGAATTATTTCAAATCTGTTATTCTTTTAAGGCTTCGAAGCCCAGCCGTATGTTAAGTTTCAAGGAATAGGCATTGAAACATCTGCTGTCCCTCCTACTTCAGGCCACATTGGTCAACATAGATTTACAACCCAAGCATCACCAAATTTTTTTATCAGACATGGCATTTTTAGTAGGATATCTAGCTAACTTGATAAATTATTTCAGCCTTGCTCCATGGAACTTGTAGTTTCAAGCATCAACACAATTTTAATCTCTGTGAAAAAGCATGCCACTTGGCTTGATCACACCAGCAGTAAATCACAAAACTTGGCTTGTAAAACCACTGACCTGTGGTTGCAGTAAACATTTATGAACAACTGCAGAATCATCAATAAACCAGGACTAAGATTGTTATCACTGAAAATGTTTCTTATAATGCTGTCATAATGTGATCAAGTGGAGTATTCACTGATGATGTATTTATGTATGTATATAAAATCGGTTAATTTAGGGATTTATTCTTTTGCTTTATATCACATGCATGAACTGTATAGAATCACTGATTATTATGTCCAAATTCATTTGCTCATAACAGTATTAACTAGAATTGTGCAACTTCATTTAAAAAATAGTATAGCACAAAATTAATCTATACTTACTTTCAAATTTACTCAGCAGGCACTGAGTTCAATACTAGCTAGATCCTTGCAGTTTGTTTTTCAAAAGTCTCATGTAACTGACACATTATGACACATTGGCTCTTTTAGATGTACTATCATTTAAGGTCCTCATAAATCTGAAAATTTCAAATAGACATTTGATAGTACACAGCTTGGGAATTCCTAATCTGAAAATATATAATCAAAGATATTCCAAAATTCAAAATTTCTTGAATACTTATATGTTACTTTCAAAGATTTAGATATATTTCATATTTCCAATTTTCAGATTAGTAATGTTCAACCAGTAAAGTCTATGCAACTATTAAAAATACCTAAAAACCTCTGAAATAAGAGGCACTTTTAGTCCTACCCACATTGGATAAGAGATACCTAACCTGTACAATACATTAATAATTAACACTATTTCTCCGTAAATTATCACATTTGTCTCCCTCCTGCTTCATGAAGATTCACCTTCTTAGACTGTTGCACTGGTGTCTGTGTTAGTCCCCTTTCTGCTGCTGGGACAAAATGCTTAACATACACAAAGGAGAAAATGCTTTATTGGGGCTCATGGTTTCCAATGTTTCAGTCTGTAGTTGTCTGGCCCCCTCACCTTTAGCCCTGTGGCAAGGCAGAAACATCAAGGTGCAAAGGCACAGAAAGGAGAGCTGGGAAGAACCAATGAATTATGGGGGAGGACCATGTATAGTTACCATGCCCTCTTGAGCTACTGCACCAAATCCTGTGTGACTAATGTCCTACATGTCTCTCACTCCAATCAAGATGACAGCCAAGATTAACCACCAGCCTGGCATCATGGCACACACTTGTAATCCTAATACCTTGGTAAACTGAGGCAAGGAGAATCACAATTCCCAGCCCTGCCTGGGCAATTCAGTGAGACCTTGTCTCAAAATAAAAAATTTAAAAAATGAGCTAAGGATGTAGCTCAGTCCAATGAGTACAATACCTGCTATTGAAAAACTAAAACAAAGAAAAACAGACAATAAAAATATCCCACAATTGAACTATCATCCCAGTATTCATATGAACCTGAGGCTTACCACATCCCAAGATAAAGGTATATATTGTGGCTCTACGTACAACTTTAAAAGATACTGTAGGAGATGGTCCAGTGCTGGAAGGAAGGAGCAAACAAAGTAGCTCAGAAAAGGAGGGAGGGATGGCTTCCTGTGTGGAGTCAGAGGAAGCAGAGCAAAAGTCCTTATTTGAAATGCACCTCTAAAAATGAATGAGGATTCCCATGAAAACGTGGGACAATGAAGCGAGCAGGTGTGAAAGCACAGCACATTGTGAGTGGAAAAGCCAGCTCACTGGCTGGGAGCAATGACAGGAAGTGACACTATCCAACAAGTTGGGCTCTGTTTCCGGCGAGCTTTCAACTCTCAACTCAGTTGGAAGTGTAGGTGATGAGGCGATGAAATGTTTTTCAGCAGGGGAGTGAAATAAATGAGCAGAACTGCTTTAGAAAGATGATGTTGCTAAAAATGTGGAAGATAGATTAATGAGCCAGAAAAGATTGGAGGTGGGAGGTCAATTAGGAAGCTGTTGCCGAAGGGTGTGGGCTAACAGCGGTGGTGGTAATGCAAGGGAGATGCAGCTGTCTACAGAGACAGAGATGATGAAGAAAGCCTTAAAGCAACAGAGAATCGGGGACTGAGGGAGAGTGAGCAGTGCGGAGTGGTTCGGAGGCCGCAGGCCTGGGTTGGGAGTGAAGACTTCCGGAGTACGGAAACCGCAGCAAGACACGAAAGAGCCTTGGAGTGGAAAACCACAGGCCCAGGAGGATGCTGTCCCGGATAGAGGCCGGGAGGCTATTACAGAATGGCTAAAAAAAGATGAGTCCCTGGAAAAAGAGCAAGGGGGGTTAACACAACATAAAGCCATTGATGGCCTTGGGGGAGAGGGTTGTGGGGTGGCCAAGAGGCTTCCCAGAGCAAGCTGGGAATGAGTGGTTGACAGTGTTTGGTAATGAATGAGCGAAACATCAGAGAAAGAGGGAAAAGAAAGGGACGTGCTCCCAAGAACCTTGATGACGCTGAGTTGCTGAATGACTGAGTCTGCAGGGCGCCCCAGGGAGCAGAAGTGGATCCAAATCAGCGAAATGAAACTTTTCTCCCACAGATGAAGACAAGTAAAATGCGTCTCAATGACTTCGAACTGAACTGAGAAAAGATGGAAGGGGAATTTAGCTCAGTGGTTCTGGCCTCTACCTTGCAATCACAAGGTCCCAAGTTTGATCCCTGGTAACCACATACCACAATGCTGGGCGTGGAGACTCTCACCCACCAGCAATCAGTACCACATACCACAGTGCCAGGTGTGATTGCTCATGCTTGTAAACCTAGCACTCAGGAGGCAGAGACAAGAGGATTGCTGTGAATTTTCGAGGCCAGCCTGGACTATAGAGTGAGCACAGGGCCAACCTGAACTACAACAAAGCGAGACCTTGTCTAAAAAAAAAGAAAGAAAGAAAAATTATAACTCAATATATTACAGAAAGTTTGGAAAACACAAAGAATATATAATAAAAATAATCACATAGTTCCTATGAAAACAGAGATTACTATAGTTATACCTTTTAAAGTTTCTTTTATGTTTGTGCATTAATCAAATTATTATGTTTTGAGAAGTATGTGATTTTATAAAAAACCAAGAAGTTAATGCCAGACAAACAAGATGCCAATTACAGCTCTCTGTGTGAGTGAGTGCCCGACCTGGGCAGGTTTATGATCTTCTGCCTCAGTGTCTCAAACTGTAAAATGGCACTACATGGTAATTTTAATGCAGAAGATCACCTGAAACCCCAGGTGCAGGCAGAGACTTCCTGGACAGAATCCCAATAATACGAGAAATAATATGAAGAACCAGAAAATGGAATTACAACAAACCACAAAGCTTCTGCGCAGTAAAGGAAACAATGGAATGAAGAGACAGTCTACGGAATAAGACCTTTTCCCCCCAGCATTGTTTTGGTAGAAGATTGATATCTATAAAAAGAACCCTAAATAGACCAGCCTGGGCTGTGCAAATGATTGAAGAGACATTCCTCAAAGGAAGAAGTACAAATGGCCAATAATTACCTGAAAAAATGGTTATCATCTCATATGCAGAGTAATTTCTTAGCATAAGGACAGGTGTATGATAAGGGTTTTCATGAATTAAGTTGTGTCTCTCTGCATTCATGAGTCCTACTTTTTCTTGCATTGCATGCATTTGTTATTTTTAAGAACAAAATCCTCATTGTCCCCATGCCAAGGATTATGTCCTAGATCACTATATAGATGTGCCAAAAACTTAACCGTCCTCTTCCAAACTTAGTTTACTTCTGCTTTTTTTTGTTTGGAACAAAGAAAAACAATGCTTTCAGATAGCATTTTTATGTGAGAAACATTTGAAAATTATTATTAAGCTTTTCCCTGAGGTATGGGAGTAAGATGTATTGGTTAAAGGACATGAATACTTTTGATTGCCTGAACTATATTTGTAATTGGCTTTTCAAAGAGTAGTACCTCTTTATATTCTCACCTGCACACTTTTGCAGGTGATTCTCCACCTCAGTGACAAGGGGGATAATTGAGATTATAGATAACTATTGGGGTTTTTTTCCTCTTAAAAATTCTTTGTGATTGACAGGAGTCTCTCCTCCATTTTTCCCTATATCCTTAGCGTTACCATCAGCTTGAAATAAAAAGGAAACTGGAGATCTTAGCTAGGAAGCAGCAGGTTCAGAGATTTAAGGTAAGGGAATATATACTCTCATTTTTTCATAATGGTTTCAAAACTACCAGTGTTGTTCTTGTAGTTTCCCTAGGCTCTTTAGATTTGAACAACACAAAACTGGGGTCACACCAATGGTTCTGCTGAGCTAAATCTTGACTGTCATCGTTATCAATGATTGTGACAAAAATAGAAGGTGTTGTGTGAGGAGCAATTTTAATGAGGCACAAATCCTTCTAAAACAAAAAATTCAACTTTAAGATTCTGCTTTAGAATTTTCTTGTGATTGCCTGGTTAAATCAAAAGAGACGATGACGGTCTGAGTGTGGTGGCTAGGGCACGGGGAGAACTGCACAGTGGCGTGTTTGTGTGTGCTGGCACCTTTGAACCTTGTGGGGGAAATGATCCCCTTGAGACAAAGAAAGCAAAATTCAATTTAAGACATTTGTCCTAGGCACTTAAAAATCTTTTGCTCATTTTCTACTTTTGTATGACATTCCTTCTTTGCAGTGATCTTATAAGATATATAAATTTGAGTCAAGCGTTGAGAGATTCAATTAGGCATGTTTGAAAGATTGCACGCTAGTTTGGCAGTTTTATTTGATTCCTTGAGCCATTCGAAATCACATGTTGTCTTTAATTTTCAGGGTTGTATTACTACTGTGGGACTTAAGACATGTTTCAGGAGCTGATGAGCATTTGTAAAACTTCTGGGGAATAACTTGCCATTTAAAACCATAATTTTTCTTTCTTACCTGATAGACTGTCATCTATTTCATCAGGGTCAAAAGATAATCTTGTTACAAACATGTTGAGTGGCAGAAGATAGGTCAGTTTTTTTTTTAACTCAGAGGAGTTGGGCTGTAAAGATTTGAGGTTAATTCAGCTGCACAGATATTGTCCTATATCAAGGACTGAGTTACCCAGTGCTGTAATTTATCTACTGCAGTGTTGATGGGGAAAAAGTTACTGGACATCAAGAGTGAGTAGAAGTTCTTGAAGCCAGGTTGCTGTCCCCATGCCCTGTTCCCTCTCTGCTGTGGCTGGGCACAGTAATCTGAGTATACAAAAACTGCAGTCTTGCCAGAGATTCACTACAGTAGTCCAGTTCCTCCGCATCCATTTTTATGTTGTTGCTTTTTTACTGGGGATCGAACTCATGACCTTGCACTTGTGAGACAGGTGCCAGAATTACTAAGCCCCCTCACTGGGGTTTTGTCATAATTTTCACTATGTAACTGCAATAGGCAAAAATGTTTTAGGTCCCCTTTATTTAATATGGAAGCCTCTTCGCTAAGTGGCATTATTAAATTATTTCTGAAATGAAAAAACTACTATTTCCTGCTAATCTTTGCCAGTCAGAGTAGTGAACAGCCTTGTCCTTTAGACAGTGGTCAGTTTAAAGCAGATTAATAAAGTCTTGCTAAAAGGGACAGTGATTTCTTGCCTTTCCCCTCTGTAAGGCTACCTGATGTTTGTGGAAACTTTTTCTACCTACAAAGATAGACCTCAAAAGTAGCATTCTTGAAGGAATGAGAATGCATGTCTGGCCTAATAGTCAATCTTGTACCCATGTTATATACTCACCTCCCCTATATTACTAACCACTGTGTTTAGTTTCACTGAATTTCTTTCTTATTGCAGAGAAACCGCACAAGACAATCTGTTGAAAATAACATGCCAATCCTGTCTCCTCACCCCCCAGTTGTCCCAAAGACAAACCGGAGTCATAATCTTCTGGTTAATGAAGGACATTCCAGTCCATTAACACTGGTGAGTCGTATTACAAGTTCTATCCAGTTAATTTATGACTTCTTCCTAATTTTAGAAATAATGCTGTGTGGAAGCATGCCTGCCTAATCATATAAGTCCTGCTGAATGAAACATAGTCTTAAGAATAAAAGAAAATGACATATTTATATCTCTTCAATTGTCTCTGCTGAATGTCTCCTCTCCATCATAGTCACTCCTACCACACCCATTTTTCTTGCTACCACTAGATTAGTTTTCTTTAAGTGCAGATTACTCATGTTAGTGGCATGCCCAATTGCCTTTGCTGGCTCTGTGTTACCTAAACAAAAGTCCAGACCATCTCACGTAACATTTTAAACCTTATGCGAGTGATGGTGGACCTTTTGAACTTTCAGCTGTACACACAGTTCTCCGGGAATGCCTTCCATAGGCCCACCACCACTGCCCTGAACCTTATCACCCCAAGGTAAGCTATTCCAGTGTCTGTTTCTTTAGCCTCCCACAGTGCAGCAAAGTTGAACCACGAGTTGTTTCATACATGTTGTGTATTTTTTACCACTAAATTTTACTCTTGCCTTTTCTCTACTATGACTTTATCTGTGCACATTTCATGACAACACCATATTGCTTGGTGGCTAGATACTAAATTTTGGACTTCCTTTATCAAAAGTATAATCAAATGTATGAAAATTCTACTTGAAAAATTGGAGACTGATTATTATTCCAATTTGGCTTATCTACAATCTAGAGATAGATGCTATTTACTAGAAAGAAGGTAAAGTCCCTTGAAACAATAGTTACAGGAAATGATTTGTAAAAATATTTCTTGAAGGCTGTTGGTTTAAGTTATATTTATATAACTTTATTCTTGTTTTGTGTAACCTAATACATTTCCTTGTTATGAACCTTTTCCTTGTTATGAACCTTTTTTGCATTGCATAATACTGTAGAGAAATTACAGTTCTTTTCATAGAATGTTGAAGTAAGTTAATTATATACAGTGTTATAGTGTTTGACACTTCTCAAAGGGTAAATATATTTTGGCATTTCCTGATGAACAGTTTGAGTGATGCGACCTTCCTTCTTTTGTTGCTACTCTATTTCCAGGTTTGATTTGTATGTATATAAGAACAAATACTTTTTTACTGGCTGCCAATTCACTCGATTCTCAAAAGCTTAGCCCTGGTGAAACAAGAGAAACAATTAACTACTGTTTTCTGTCTTCCCACCTGTTTCAGAGAGGAAAAAACCCTTTAAAAGCTTTCTTTTCAATTTTCCAGCTGAACACCCTCAATAAATAGTTTATGATACATCCAGGAGATCTTAATGTGGAAGGAGTGAGAAAGTAATTTAAAAATTACAGGAAACACTGACACCAGCACTTCACTCGTCTTTCCCTGTGATCAGCCACGATCCTTCACCCGGCACCCACTGGGCGGCTCTGGCACCAGAAGGGGAACCTGTTGTGGCCCTGGGAGTGTAGTTGTGTTACGCAGAAAATCAAGGCACTCTTCTCTTTCTTTTCTCAACCTGAGTACATATCCTTTAAATGTCACTCCAGACCCCAAGTGCCACTGAGATGAAAATAAAAATCCTTCCAGCCATTTAAAAAGAAAACTCTCAAGTGAATAAAGAAAGGAAGTAACACAACATTAGTGTGCCTGTTCACTAATTGCACCTAAATGTTCAAAATAGCATGCAGGCTTTCGGCCACATCACTATCATTAAAACTGTAGAGAGAGTCATTTCAACTAATTCTGTACATTCTAGGAAAACTCACCCCTTTATGTCCTCTGAGAATTAGAAATGCTCAGCTCGACTGAGTAATCAGCAGGTAGTGTCGATTCACATTCTGGTACAGCTTCCATGCCATATTTATTCCAGGAAAATATATTCCAAACAATTTAAAATATAGCAAATTTAAGATAGTTTCTGATGTGAACTACAACAGTTTGTAGCTCACAGCTGTTAGTTAATGGTGCAGATTTGTTTTTAGAGATAAATGTAATCAGTTAAACATTTGACTGCCACATTCATCTCACTGAATGATATTTGTATGCAAATGCACTGAAGTAAAATTTAGAGCATAACAGCCAATAGATCATGTTCTAGTTTGCAGTAACCTGCTTCCTTGAATTCCTTCATTAGATTTTTCATGTTTTTTGTGTTCAGCTAGATTATGTGACAAGGCGGAGCCTAAAGGCAAGTTTGTTTTAGCGTTCAAGAGAATTCTTTTGAGCAGTTTGATTCCCTTGTTCAGAAACCTCTAGTTTATTTTCCCTTTAGGATATAAGACCTTTTACCTTTCGGTTCTTTAGATCATGTGCTATTATAGGAATCCACTTGGGTTGGTTGTGACATAGGCTTGTATGTAGAGACTTATTAAAGTGTATGCCTCTCCAACACACCTCCATGACTCAGATGGTGGGCCATTTGTATTCTAGGAAGTGAACAAACGCAGATTCCTTTTGTGTCATTCATCTACCAGTTAGGGTGTTGTTTTCATGCACAAAAGCTAGGATGGTTTATCAACATATGAGTACTTCAACCCACGGGAAGGGCTGAAGAAGCAAGTAAGGATGTACTTTGCAATTGGGCATAAAGTAAAAGTTTCCTGTATCATTTCTCACATCTCATTGGTCAATACACAAGTGGTAAGGCCTTCTGAGGAACACAGTACTTGTTTAGTATACCCATATTCCCAGATAAAAATTCTGCTACTAGTGAAGAAAAAATAGTTAAACGGGGGAATTATCTTTGTTGCTCTTCTTCTTTCTTGCTCACAAATGCTGTCCTCTGGCCAATCACCAGTCTTCTCTGATTGGCTATTTTGTTCTCATGCTTCACCATGTGGATAAAATCTGTTTCTGTGAAACTTGAATTTCTGCTGCACTAGCTTACTCTAAATACTTTGAGAAGTTTAGTTCTGAGTTTTGTTGGCTTTTTGGTAGTGTTGATATGGCCCATTTGACAGTAACGTTCTTGTATTCAGTATTAATTCTTTTTTTATCTCCTTACCAGGTCTACAGTGGGAATTCAGTAAATGCTGAATTAAAATTTCAGAGATTTAACAATGGATAACATGTTTCTCTAGATAGTACAAGCTACCTTATCAACATTTAAAAATGTATTTCCACAGTTTTCCAGAACTGAATATTCGTAGCTTATCATTGTTTCGAGTTGATATGCAATGCTTCATTTATAAATCGTTTACGTGTCATCCCTCTCATGAGCTCCTAGCGAAATACACATGTCTTATTTTTGACAAGTTTTCTATTATCTTAGTTTAATAGAACAACTCAGTCAAAAGCCTCATTTTTTTCCTCTCACTTTTGACACATTGTTCATCTTTGTACTAAACTTACAATATTTTGTTGATGCCCCAAAAGGCCCTTCTGATGCTCCACACTGGCACGTTTGATATTTACTGCGATGCAGCCTTGATTGGAAATCGCCTCAGCTGGGGGCTCAGCAGTAAACAGATGGCTCACACAAATAGAGTGATTAGGAAGTGTTTAATGAAGAAACTATTTACAAAGTTGCAGGCAGGGTTAAGGAAAACTAACCAGGGGTGTTAGGCATGCTGGGGGTCAGCACAGAGGAAGCCACAGCCCCTGGTGTGAAGGGGGAGGGGCAAGGATTGGATTCCACTAGCGTCAGGTATTATCTGGTCCGTGACTGAGAGAACACCTCCCAGTAGCAACGGTGGCCTCAGGTAAAGGGACTCGGTTGACCCACTACAGGCCACAGGGTTCAGGAAAGTGAGAGCTCTAATTTCACTGCCATCCTGTCTTCTTCGGTAGAATCCAACTGCAATTTTGAGGTTAGCAGTAAATTTGTAAAGGGATGACATTTAGTGCAAGGCCAAGAAGATGAACAGGAAACCTCTACGGACAAATGGGAAATAGTTGCCAGTTACAATTTTTCACCTTTTTAAGATATCAAAGAAGCAGTTGAATAAATGGTAATTCATTACAGTTAAGCATCTGCCTTCCCTATTGTCTGCTTTTACTTCAGCACCAATCTAAAGGCTTAAAGGAGATGAGTAGAGTTTATATTGAAAACACTGAAATAGAAATGAGTCCATTACAGTATCCTCTTAGATCTCTAAAACAGGAACATTACTCAACTTAACATTTAATGAGCAAGACCATCCTATGCAGAGTATAAATTAAGTATTGTCAGTGAGTTTACAGCAGATTAAAAATGCAGGAATGTAATAGAGGACATCTCCTTTGTCTAGAGTACTTTATAATTGTGGCATTTAGTTATGTAGAGGACTTCAACACCATATGTTTTAACAAATACTTTGGGTCATGAGGGTATGTATAATGGAAGGACGTAATTATAGTTTAATCTGTTCAGTAAAAAGGCACCATTAATTACTGTAGGCAATTTGTTGCGTTATTAATTGATTCTGGAAATGTGTCAAGATACTAATTTAAATGGAATTTTTCCCCCTAATTGTCTAGACAGCCCCTCGACCATTTACGGCCCCGGGAAATATGCAGCCTCCAATTCGATTACAGCCTCTTCCTGGTAACCCTGCAGTCGGGACTGTTCCAAAGCTATCTTTGGGATCCAGATCAAAAACTTCTCTCCTGGAAAATGAAGCTGCATTTCCTATTGGGGTAAATGTTACTTTTTTAAAAAAATTCAATTTTTTATTGGTACATTATGAATACACATCATCATTGCATTCAGTATTGAGAGTTTGTACCAGAATATAACACTACTTGATTCTCATTTTTTTTCCCATTTTCCCATCCACCTTGCAACCCCCACCCTCTGTCTCTATAAGCTTTGTTTCCTTTTTAAAAATTACTATCACATTCTTTTTCTCCTCATTATTTACTCCTACACTCTCCTTCCCTTTAAATATTTTCTCTGGTATGAGAAAGTGAAGATGTAAATGAGTTCTAGTATATATAGTAATTATTACTTTTTAAGAAACACTTTTATTCTTGATCTGAATATTGGTTCATCACAGTCTAAGATGCACTGAATTAATCCACTGGTTGTGTTTTATGCTGTGTGTTTATCCAGCATGTTACTGTGTACTCCTGATGAACTATGTGTTACTTGGCATAGATAATCTGTTACTGAGTATAAAGCATAAAAAGTAGATACGTCATAATTTATGAAGATCTTTGCCAGTCTAAAGGCTGATTAAAGACAGAGGAAAGACCTTAGAGCCATACATGACTTCTATCAGAAGTGACCCAGGATTAACAGTCCAGATTGTAAATGCATGAAATCTAGAAAATTAAAATGTCTAAGAATAGGTTTGCATTTGCATGCTGACTTACTTTTCCATCAGTGTATGAAATTGCTTCAAGTTTGACTTAGACGGTTGAATATAGAAGCAAAAGAATGTCCATCTTTTAAAAATGCTGAGTTAATCACATCGAGAAGCTCAACTCTGCTTCCCTTTCAAGGTTATGTCCCAGGAAATTCTCACTTATTTAAATACAGCACCAGAAGAAGGCATGGCAACTGTGAAATAGAAATTACTTAAGCAGGCAGGAATAATTAGGACATCACTAACTAGGGAGGATTTTGTTTGTGTTTCGAACATGAAGAGAAAACGTTTGCCTGCCAAAGAAGGAACCTGTGTCATGAATGTAATTGTCATTATTTGGAAAGGGATGAATTATGCACTGTTCCTTATAAGGAAATACTAAACATGTGAAATTAAGAATACAATATTCTTACCTTTAGCTAACAGATAACCTTGACACTAAGACATTAATTCAGATAAATAATAATTGTATTTTGCAATCAAAGTCTAAATATAACTTGAAAAAGAATAACTACTACTTTAATTCGTTTCATATGCTTTTCAGACAGCATAACACATTTCACAGACCTAATTTCAGTTAATTTGGAAAGCGGGACAAATTAACCCAAAAGTTGTGGTTCTTTGTCTCTAGATGACTGCTTACAGCTAGACAGGTTCTGTTGGTCATAAGTTAATTAGTTTGGCACTTTCTAGCATCTAGTCTCCAGTCCAAGGCCCCAAATAGATTTACCATTTCAGCCTGTGTTCAAAAATGATCTGGTCTAGGGAGATTGTCTCAAGCTCTCTAAAATAACTAACACCAAGGTCAGCTTTTTCTGTCTCTAGAAAATCAACATAGGGCCCATACTGAAGAGATATCAAACAGTTAAGGCTCACAGGAGTGCCTCCCTTGTGGGCAGAATTCCAGGAGGCCAGGTCACAATGAGATGGTTGCCTGGTGAGCACGGAATCAGAATGAGGAGGTGCGGTGTAATGAATGGAATGTTGATGGATCCGGTTTAGGCGTCCTGGGGCATTATCTCATCTTGGGAATGGGCTTGCCTAAAGGACCAGAAAACTCAAAGCCCTCCTGTGTCTTCCACGGATAACTTTGCATTTAGAACTAGAAATATTCGAAGTCCAATGGGTAGGATTTCCTCTCCTCTAGCTAGTACTCAGATGAGTATTTTCCATGTTTGCCAATGTTATTATGTTATGTTTTTTTCTAAGCTTCAATCATTATTGATTCTACTTTGAATGGTTTATTTTCTTTTTAAATATGTCAATATCATCAACCTAACAGTATCCAAATTCTGTTGTGTAGGAAGTAGTTTTTGTTTTCTCTTCAGTCGATTTTTCAAATCTACTCTAAGCCACTGGATAGATTTGCTACTAAATCTACATAGGGATTTATTTTCCTCTTTCCAAGTTTTGGAGTGAGGGTTATTTGAATGATGAGCATTAACGGTGCCTTGTATGTGCTGACAAGATTGAGATCAAGTCCATGTTGGTTTGAAGTAGCTAAACTCACTTTACTCAGTATGTATTCAATGGACTCGTTGTGGGCCAGGGTCTGACCTGGCACTTGGTGATGTATCAGTTATCAAGGCAGGCATAAGTAACTTGCTGGAGTTTATAGAGTAGTGCACGTGAGCAAAATGTAGTGTGAGAAAAGACTTGCTATTTTTTTTCCTGTGGCATTGAGGATGAAAACCTTTTAATATAAAATCAGACTAAAATTCCTAATGCATGATAGTCGAATGACTGCTAAGAGTGTAGTAAGTTCCTAGTGCATTCTTCTTCTTTTTGAAAGGATAGAGGATCCGTGTGCGGGAGGTGTTTGAAGGTGCAATAGATGAAAACTGACTGACTGTTGTTCAGTAGCAAGAGTGAGGGTTTCTAGGAAAAGGTGACTTGGTAAAAAACAGATTGGTTAAGATGTAAATAAAAGTAATCACATGACTAAAATGAATGATTTCAGAATGAGAATTTCTTACGTAGGGCTGGTACTAGCAGAAATTGGTACAGCTATTTGTAAAGAAAGTATCGAGACTATCAATATAAATGAATGTGCTCAAACATTTTAGCATATAGAAGTTTAAGGAATCTATACATATATGCAAAAATAGATTCACAAATATTTTGTACTGATCTATTTGCAGTAGTGAACAACCAGAAGAATCTCTGGTATGTAAGAAAATTATTTGAAAGCATGACAGTAATCTAAAGCACATTTTAAAAATGTAGTAGAAATGTCAGAATGGCATGGAATAGTACCCAGGGAGGCCTGAGCCAAATAAGCAAAGAAAAGCATAATAATTTCTAAAAATATTAAGTCCCAAGAAGTCTAAATTGACTGACTTTATTTTTCCTATTATTTTTGCATAATTAATCCAGCATATGACAGAAAAACTAGGAAATGTAAATAAGGACATAACACAATGCCATGCTAACCATTTTTACAATAGTAAACTTCTTGGTGATTATCTATTTAAATCCTCTTCCATCCACATAAATGTTGTTTCCTATCATAATTTGGGCTATATATATAAATTCGAACTATTTTTACTTATTTAGTAATGGTTTGGAATATAACTGTCTTAAAAATAACTTGTCACTATTAAGTATCTCAAAGGAAAGTCAGAATCAATAAATTATAAGTGAAGTATGAATATGATATAAATTTATATTATAAAAATAAATGAGACAAATAAATTGGTATAAAATGGACAAAAATCCTTAAATAGTTCTTAAAGTTTGAAAAACTACTTCAGATATACAAAAATTACCAATTTGTGAAAATGTAAAGACTTACATATATCTGATATATATTTATTAATTATGCCTTTAGGGTTGATTAAGGATTAAGATAAAAAAGCTGAATAAGGACACGAGGTATATCAAGTTCTTTTAATTATATTATGTTTAGTCAAAATTCACATACAAATTACTTACAGGAAATGTATGACCAGATCATTTTTATTATTTTATGCTAGGATAAAGAGGTTCGCATCCTTTTCTTTATATCCCGCTATGAGTTTTTTAAACAAACAAACCAAAATTCAATTAAATATCATCCTATTGATGATAATTTTGAAATTGTTCATGTTCTAATGACAGGTCTAAATTTGTTGTGTGTGTGTGTGCGTGCGCATACACGTGTGTCTACTACCTTATACACATTTATATTAGTGTACTTCTTTAGTTATGTATGTGATTTCTACCTACCACCCTGCTTTCTAGGTCAAAATATAGGCACTTTAAAATTATGATAAATGTCCCAGTTTCCTCTCCCCATTAGTCGAAGCAATTCACTCAAACAGTGCAGGAGACTGCCATTTGTTCCCTGCTAACGTTAGTATTTTCATATCTGGATGTGTGAAACCAGAATGTAAAAAAACAGAACTAATTGCACGTTGCTAAGTGTTCTATCCAGTCTTACTTACAACATAACATCCTCCTTGATTTTAAATCATTTGCTCATAATATATTCCCCAGGGATTTGAAGGATTGCTGAGGAAAAGTCCCCAAAGTGCTATGAAAGTATCATCACTGCTTGTAGGCTGACATTATACTCCATAAGGTTGGAAGTGCATATTCAATTTTGTATGGCTACTATGAAATGCCCTTTGTCAGTAGTGTGCAGTGTCTACTGGTACCGGTTGTGCTGTGTGCAGTGGGTGTTGTGCAGATCTGTCTTATTAAATATTGAGTTACTCTGGGTCTCAGCCACAGTGTAGGTGATTCTCACATCACAAAATGTGCTTCCAGGGCAAGAAAGCGATGCAGAAGTTCAGGAATGCCATGGAAAAATCACAGAGAATGAACCGGTACCAACTTCCGAACATTGACAACTACATGCAACCCATCCCCCCGGTACCTCCTCCGCCCAGTGCAAAGACCATTAGAGAAAGCAAATCCGAGACATGGAGAAGAAGGCGACTTTGTCCAACCACCACCCTGAATGACTTCGAACCTCTCTTTACAAGGGTGAGTGTGGGGCACAGTTTTCTTTCATTCATTTAAAATAGATGATGCTGCACTATTAGAATTTCTGATTCTTAGAAAAGTTCGTGGAGGAAATAATATGCAAAATGCCTTCATAAAGCAAAATAATAGTCTGTGTGTAAGTGTAAGCTTAAGTGAACCTGTAACCAAGAGCTGAATACTTCAGCTGAGTAATTAGTACAGTTGACAGAAACCTCTAAAACTTGTGATCAAATCTAGTTTAAACTACCTCCTTTTCAAAACAACTTATTTTCTTTAAATTACTCATGCAATGTATCATCATTTAATGGGTGATAATCCAGACAATTACATATACCTAGGAATGTCACATATCAAATCTGATTTTTAATGATTCATAGCAGATTAGTGTAGATTACCTAGAAAAAAAACTTTCAGTGCTTTTTCAGAGTATTTCCTAAAGCCATTTCCTGAAAATATTGTTGAAAAACATAACTCTGAGGCCAGATGAATTTTGTACGGACTTGGGCTGCTAAAATAAACCAGATCTCTAATTCCAATATGTAAATATAAAATTACTCATATGAAACATTTGTGATGGTTAGCAGCTAGCTGGGTACGCAGCAGCAGTGAGCATCAGGGTGAGATCCCACCACATATACGCCTTCTCGCTCTTCAAGACCAATCTCTCTCTCCAGTGCCTCCTTCACCTCACATCCACCTCTCACTACTGGTAGTTGTTCTCACCTCTAACCTCCTCAAAAGATGGGGACTGTCTTTCTCCTATTTGCTTCAGTTCTCACCTCTTACCTCCGTTTCTATCGTGCTGTCCTTTTGTTATCATCTCTGACACAGTCTTCTCTCTCATCCCGAGGAGTCCTCTTTGCCACGTGTCCTTGATCTCTGACCCTCTCTCAGCCTGTGGACCTGGAAGAGTCCCATTCTCTTTTCTAATTTGGACTTCTTGTTTTTTCTCTAATATTCATCTCTGCCTGCCAGTATACCCAGACCTTCCACAGAAAAACAAATCCTACCCTCACAGGCTGTCACCTTAGACCTCTGATTTTCCCTTTCTTTCACTGAAAGTTCACCGTACCATAGTATATTATTGTGGATTCGTCTCATAAACAAGCACAGTCTACAGCAAGGGAGTTTCACTTCTTGCTTCCTTGATTACCTTTGTTGATCAGCTGCAGTACTGGGCCCCACACTGGAGGAGCAGCTCCCCGATGAGCTGGATTGTGTTGACCTCATGACTAGTAGAATTGTCATGTGACTTTACAGTTATGCTCAAAAGCGGCCTATGCCACTCACTTTAGTCCACTACTAATGCAAGTTCTGGCCAATCTGAAAACCATGGCATGGGAAGGATTACCCTCTCACAGAGCTGGACGATGAATATTTGAAGCAGTAATAGATTCTACCATTCCCACTATCTTACATTGAAGTTCCGAGTTGCTTTTTTTTTTTTTTTTATTAGTGGGAACTGAACCTCCGAAATTCTAGATAAATGCTCTGTACTGAGCTACCTCAACCATCTTTAGAAACTCTGCATTTCAGCCACCATTTCCACCAGACCAATGAACATGCTTCTTGAAGAGCATGGCCCCCATCCAACACAAACTGTGACTTTCTCATCATTTTCAAATAGTTGAGTTTCTAATATCGAATCATATCACTGGGATCACCTTTAGCCAGTTAGACTCTTAAAAATTCTGTCTCATAAGAATATACTAAACCTATAAGTTAAATGATGGTCAAGTAAATACCCACATTTATACTACTTAAAGAACTTGAACTTTATTTTCCTGTTACATGCACTCAAGCCTTTATATTCTGCTCTTTCACAGAGAAAACATTATCTTGATTTCTGATTCATTGTACAAGTTTTTCTTAGAGTTCTATCAAGTATGTGTTTTAAACTTCAGAAATAAGTTTACATGTAACTGTAATGAAAAGAGTATTTCTAGGAAAGAACAGAATCTTTCTGTGAGGCTGGGTTTGATTCCTTGACAGTTTTAAGATCCCTTCCTGAGAAAGTCAGAGAAGGAAATTTGGCACTCACCAGGATCTGGGTATCTGGTGAGGTCCCAATGTAGGCCAGACACTTGCTATCTGTCAGGTTTACAGCTGGAGGAATGGGTTTCTGGAGCTGGATACCAGGAAAAGAGAAGCAACTTCTCCTTCCTCTGGCCATGAAATATGAATCAACCAGCACCTGAGCTGGGCAGTCCTGGGAGACAGCGTTCAGTCTGGAGCTACACTCAGGGCCAAGACTTGTGTGCTCTGACAGCCGGCTCGGGTCTGCCTCTCCAGACTGGGGCTACTGTCACACCTGTCTGTCCCTCTAGCCCTGCTATTTTCTCTTTGTAGAATTCCTACTGTGGTAAGGTCAGAGCTACTATGCCGATGCTCTGATATTCTTAGCATATCTCTGTTACTTTCTACTGCTCTTTCTTATGTTTTATTGCTGAGAAATGAGGCCTGTACAATTTTGAATGTCCTTTTGGATAGGTCCTACTGCCCTTCAAGTTCAACATAGTTACAGTATAAGCCAATGTCTCTATTTAATTGCCTTATTTTTTTTAAGCACAGCATCCTCATTAGTAATTTAGTCTCAAAATTAGACTTGCTTATCCCCTTCTGCATTACACGTCCAGTTAGTTGCTCAGTTCTCTAGGTCAGAGACATTCAAAAGAGGTAGGAGCCACATTTGTAAGTTTTAAGTTTTCTAATAGATATGTGAGAAAAAGCAGAGAAGCATGTGAAATAATTTTAGTAATATATTTTATTTAGAGGTATCCCACCCACACCAGCCCAAATTCCTTTCTTTTCTTTGGCCCATCTAAATTTTTCCTCAATGTGCTTTTAGTCATCTCATTTTTTTCTCCCTGAATTGCCTGCTGCCGTATGTTTGTCTTCCATAGTTTGTAAAACTATGGAAGTTTATGTGTAATAATGACCAAATGATTACACCCAATATTTAGCAAGGTTTTAGTATATGGTGGTCATTTTGCTCAGTATTTAACATACATTTTACTGTCTGTTGTTCACAATAAACTTTTGTAAGAGACATAATAAAATTTTCACTTTACAAATGAGGCGACTAGACAGGTGAAATATCGTGCCCCAGGTGACAGAGTTAATTAGCATTGGATTAAGTGTACAACTGAGAAAGCTGACATTTTGGACTTATGGATAGAGTCTTCATATCCAAATTGTATGGAACTTACCGGGGAGACTGCTTTTCTGGAATCTCTGGAGATATTAATTGTAGTTGGTCCAGTGTTCCTCTAACACAAAGTCCAGTTAGAATTTGTGTATTTGTATTGAGAAGGCAAATAGTCATTCTCTTAAATTGCCTGTGAGTGCTGGAAAAATACAAGTGTGTAATCATAAAGCCCCTGCTCGCCAGTGTATGTCTACACATCCATCGTCACAGAAGTCTATTGTTCCTGTCTTCAAAAAGATACGGTGAGTTTTGAGTTGCTTATATGCCTGTTCTCTTCTGCTAGTATAGATACTGGTAAACTTTTCTTAATCCTTACTCCTGCATTGTGGAGACTGTTAAGGGAAGGTTCTTGATTTTGTCTACATTTCATTAAGTGTGTTTATTGGCACTGTATTCATAAACAGATGTATTGTTATGTAAAAACTAAACCCTCGTTCTTTTTGTCTTTAGGCAAATATTATAGAAATCAATGATACTTTTCCTATATAGATCCCTTTCTTGTAATGTCAAACAAAGACTAACAAATATTAGCTTTGCTAGAAAAGCTGCATAATAAAAATCTTTCTGTTTCCATTATAGCCAGTTCATTGTTTTAATGTTTTCTCCTCTAGGTTTTTCTTGCCAGTGGAGTCAGATTTGAGAATGTAGAAGGAACAGAGCTTGGTTTTAAAGTATGATACTTCAACATGTCTTGTAACAGGCTGGATTTATTTCAGACATTTTCTTTAAAAATTGTTTTTGCTTAAAATTAGCTAGCAGTTTGATAACTATACAACTAATCAGGTCAGGACTTGAAAAACAATTAAAAAGCCAACTCACCAGTTAAATTCTCAGTAGTGCTTGGCATTTTGGGAAAAAAGGAGTGACCCAGGATGCATCTGGAATCATTGCGGTGGGTGGAGTCAAGGGTACATTCCTCACTGGGAGGATCAGACTACCCAAAACAAGAAACAATGAGGAAGAAGCATCTCTTGTGTTAACTTGGAGTCTCAAAATACAGAGCTCTGCTGCCTCCTGAAGGGTTGGAGCCTTTCTAGAAAGTCAGCATTAAGCAGGAGGTGACTGGGTTACTAAGAACTATGGGCTGGAGGAGAAAGACAGTGGGAAGAGGACCAAGGGCAAGAGAAAGTAGGGAGGAGAATGAGAAGAGTTTTCTGTTTCACCAGCTGTTTCCTGAGTGTTTAGGCTGCTACTTTTTCCTACACCTTGAGTCACAATTTTCTCTTTCTTAGGCCAGAAGTGTTAGCATAGGAACTGCCTTTGCATGACCTGGTTTTAGGACCAATCTTTTGAAAAGACCAACCACTGAAGGCAGCGTTTGATTTACTAGGAAGCTGAATCAATTTTCGTGTTCTGGTTGCTACTGACTTCTGTTCAGTATAGAAAGCTTCAGAATTAAGGTGGAGTGGGTCTACTGCAGCTTTTAAATCACCGAAGAACAAAAATATGGATTCTTTTTATTCCATGTCTGTCATAAGGTGCTTGCTATGCCCCAGCATGGGCAAGATGCTAGGGCATAATTAGTGAGAAATGCATAGAAAGAGTTTCAGCATCTTGCGACTCACATAACTACTGAGGTTTGGAGGTTTACACCAGGTTATCATGTCTGTGGTTGTCATGCACGATGTTCAATTGCTAGAAATTTGAATGTGACCCAAGAAATCGCAATCATGGAGCAGTAGTCAGAATCTGAGAATGGAAGATATGTTTGAGGACTGTTGAAACTTATCTCAGATGTTGGTGGTGCGTAAAGGATTTTAAACAGGAAAAGTCACTTGATCTACTTAGTAATAATAGATCCCTCTTGCATTTAGGAGTGAGAAGACTTTGAGGGACATCAGATTGGACTGAGGAGATTATTGGTAGGGTTACCATATATACCAGCATTCTTAAAACACTTTATCTTTGTTCTTTATTATTTTTTCTTATGTTTTTCTAACAGTAATGTGTTTCAGTTTGGATAATACATTCTATGGACCTTACTAAGAGCCCTGCAGTGGTCTAGGAAGGACCCCACAATGGTTTCAGTTTACCAGGGTTTGTTTAAGTGAATGGAGAGGAATGGCCGCCCAGCACTATCAGTGAAAACTGGTACTTCAACATCTACAGAATCTCTTATATACGCACCACACATAGTCTTGAGTAGGGGTAAGAGACATCCCAGTGAAAACTTTGACCTCCAGTCAA
Organism: Petromus typicus; assembly: GCA_004026965.1. NCBI lineage: Eukaryota > Metazoa > Chordata > Mammalia > Rodentia > Petromuridae > Petromus > Petromus typicus. The sequence continues at coordinate 25,685 of PVIR01012456.1, forward strand.
ATGCTAAATATTGCATATATCTGTAGCTGAGTGACAAGCCACTCCTTGGGTGTGCTGTTCATTTTTCTCATTATAGTTGCTTCCAAAATCTGGAGAGGAGGAAAAGGAAAGTCACAAACAACTGGTGAAAAAGAGAAGAACATTAAGTCTATTTTTCTGCAAGGCCTGAATTTCATGGAGAGTTTTAATACTGCAGAAAGGGTCATGAGAACTTGTTAAAGTTTCATCAAACTGAGGTCATTAAGAACTTGGAAGTTAAATGTTGAGTATAGAGCTGTTTAGTTGGTTGAAAGAAGAATGATTTGTTTCTTGGTACATGTATTTAGCCATGGATTGTCACTTGGGCCAGCTGTTAGAACCTAGAAAGATTTACTCACTGGCAATAATCGGGCAATTTTTTTTTTTTTTTTTTTTTAGTTTTTTTGAGACATTGTCTTGGTTTGTAGTTCAGGCTGATCTGGAACTCAGCCTCAAACTCAGCCATCCTCCTGTCTCTGACTCCTTAGTGCTGGGATTATAGGGGTGAACCACCAGGCCTGGCACTGTGGTATGTGGTTACCAGAGGATGGAACCCAGGTGCTTGCACTTGCAAGACAGGCACTGGAACCACTGAGCTCAATCCCTGGACCCTGGAGAATATTTTTAAGACAGAGAATGATAAAGTAACTAGAGGCTCAAGATATTTCAATATCAGAAATATGCTTCCGTAGGGAAAAAAAATGAATAAGAAGAAATGAAAAAGGTAAAAAGCTGCCATTTATTTTACTTTGAAAAGTTTCTCCCTCCAATTTCTCATTTCACACTTAAGAGGCAAGCATCTCCCCAACTCTAATCCCACTATAACCTTGTATTTATGGAGTGCTTATCTCCCAGCAGCTCAGAGGGCTTCCTCTAAATCCACGCTGCTTCAGAAAGTATTGCTTAACCAAAGGGGATGCTTTTATTTCATGAGCCACTTCATTAAGTGTTGACGGGGGCTGGAATGGCCTTGGGTGCGCTGGTGTGGCGGGCTGTACGTGCCGGTCACAGCCCGCGGCGAGAGGAGCCGTGGGATTATGATTTTGCAAGTAAGGCCAGCCTGCCCTCGTGGTTCTGCTTTCAGCTGTGGTTCAGGACGATGTTTCTAATCTGCAAAGCATTACCCAGTTTGCCGGTTTGCCTTCGTGACTCTTGATGGCCCCGAAATATTTCTGCTGATTATCTCTATTTGAGAGCTCTTGTAAATCCACAGGCAAGACGATTTGCTTTGATAAGTTTAAATCTTAGACTTCTCCCCCATCATTTATATTTTCAAACTGTTGTGTGCAGAATTTCATTTCTTACTTTCTCTGGTTTTTGCTTCAGAAAAATAGAGTTAAAAAAAAAAACTCTCTGAAGTGGAAGGTATCCGTTTGGGGTTAGAAATACTTCTGTAGTTTTTTCAGAATCTGTTGTTGCTGCTGCAGCTTTTTATTTCATTTTAAATGTATGTTTCTCCTGCATCCATAATTCAAGAAAGTCGAGCTCACATAACTGCCTTGGATCCACTGAATGTCTGCCTCTCCACTCCTCACTTAGTTAAAGATTTATTTTTAGAAAAGTAAAGTAGATTAAAAGCAAAGCCAGACCTGTGCACGATTCTAGAAACCTACAGCATTTTCACCGGCCCCTCTGAAGGTGCTGCAGCGGGCCTCGCATCCACCTCTCCGCTCTTTCTCCTGTGTCTGCCCCTCTTTTAGACCATGGGTGTCCAGGTTTGGGCTGCTTCCTGAGCCACAGGGACTAAGGAGGACTCGCCCCCAGCCCAGGGCTGTGCTGTCACTTTGGGCTGTGCAGTCCTTGGAGCGAAGATAGAGGAATCGAATGCTGGCAAACTAAGAGGAGGGTGGAGGGAAGGGGGCAAAAGAAAAGAACTGAGAACTTATGTAATGGTGCCCATGCTCATTATGTGCTGTCAAAAGTCAAAAACTACAAAAGGACATAAAACTAAAAAGAACAATGTTAAAAGTTTACAACCTTGTGGATTGCGTTGGTAGCAGAGGTGAGATAAACAAGGTGCTCTGCATAGAGATCAGGGGAGAATGTCCAGGATATTTCATTCCATGCTGGTTGCAGAATGTCAGGCAGGTTCATGAGGTAATTTTTAAAAAGTCTATTACGCGGATGCTTTTGACATTAAAAAATCACATTAATGATGTTAATTTTTTTTTTTTTTTTGGTTTGGTTTGGTTTGTGGTATTGGGGATTCCTGAGCTTTATGTTCTCATTTACTTTTTACTTATTTTTAAAAATTTAAGAGTTTCTCACCATGTTGCCCTGGCTGAACTCAAACTCATGATCCTCCTGCCCCTCTGAACTGGTGATTACAGGTGTGCCCCATGGCACCCAGCTATACTGTTACTATGTTTTTGCCTTCTTCGTTGATCTATATGCTTCTTGTGAGCTTGGATAACTGCAGGCAAATAAAACAGGTAATCCTAATCCTCAGAATGGGCCCCGAAAGAAAAAAATCTGTACGTGTCCTTGTCAGGTAGAGGAAACCTAAGGAAGGCTACCCTGTGAGTGCTCGGGTGGAAAGGCGAAGCAGCCAGATCCAGGCTACTGTGTCACAGACAGTGGTGATTCAGACTGGAACTGAACGATGTATCGACATTTTAAAATTTCATTTCTTTGAATTCTTGCTTCAGAACCAGCTAAAATAGCCCAAAGTAGTTTCCTCCTAGTATCATTAACGTTTTAACTTTGTGTAAAAGACAAATGCACAAAATTTAAAAATGACAAACTTTCTGTAAGTCCCCAGCATTAAAAAATATAAAGCCAAAGCACTTGATGGAATTGGTTATAGAGGTGTTTATTTTGTAATGGGCTTGACTTTTGTGCTCCAAGTAAACAAGTAAATTGACACTTTGTAAAGATTTTTGAGAACTACTTACATAAATCTAACCCTTTCTATTTTTGTGATGTGTCATATGAAAATAAAAACTCTGATTAGAAGGTAATTAGTTAATCAGCCTCTTTTTTTTTTTTTTCTAGGAGTCAGGAAGGATTTATAAAACATCGTTGCACAGTAATGCAGCTATTACGATGATCTATTTGGGGAAAAATGTGCACCTATCTTATGATGATCCAGACTTCCGAGATGAAATAAGAGTTTATCAGCAGCACTGTGGTGGAGAAAACCTTTGTGTTTACAAAGGCAAACTACTTGAAAAAGGTACACATACAAAGTGGATTTCTTCTCATTACTTTGGATCGATGTTAGAGATAAACTGCTATTCATATAATATCAAAATGACTTCAATCACTTTATGAAATTATGCATATCCAGGGGCTTATAAACCAGCTGCCTTAAAGTAAATCTAGATTTACTGCTCCATGATTGAAAGTGAAGCAGCAATTACTCTTTCGGATCGTGGAGGAAGGAATTTGGAGTGATTTAACTGGGTAACAGATTAATTTTGGGATAGAGATATATGATCATTAAAATGCTTCACAAATAGATTGTCCCCCAAATTACAAGTTGACTATTTGGCTTGCCACAATGAATTATATCAGACATTATTCTCAGAGAAAAATAACAGATTGGCAATTTGTTTAGAGGTATGTTGAAATAAAATCACAAATCCAGTAAAATCCAAGGTGAATCACAACCAAATAAGTTGGTGCAAAATTTGGCTGCATAGTCTTTTGGTGCATTTCTTCTTTCATTTGATCATAAATTTGTGTTTTTCAGTGTAACAGATCATTTTTATACCTGATACAGATTTTTATGTATTTACTCTAGCATTTTTCTTTAGTATTTCATTCAGTGGAGGACTAATGAAAAGGAGACATATTTACAGGACTGTATTTGTTATTTCCTTGCTTAAGAAACTCTGTTTAGAAAGTAGTAGAATTTTTAGTAAGTTCAAATAATATTTAAGAAATCTTGACTTAAACATAGGCACTAAGGAAGGTGATCAAGACAAACAAGGAAAAAGAATAACTATTAATGAAAAATATTTCACACTTCAAAAATAAAAAAATAAAACTACATGTGAAGAATTACATATTTTAAACTTCCCAACATATCTGAGTAGTAGAATGTTACTTTTAACTTACAGCAAAATATAATGCCCAATTATGCTAGAAACTATCTTTTTCAGCTTTATATATTTGGTGGCAAATGATTTTCTCTGTGAGAACTTCCTCCTTCTGTTTTGTGGATGAGAAAGACAGAAGGACTCCTGAGTCAAGTGGGTCCCTAAGTCACATGTCCAGAGCAGGCCCGAGACCTGGACCAAGTGCAGGACCTGGCTCAGCAGTACACAGCCCCAGCTAACTCTTCTCAGTGCAGAGTCTCTTGCATTTTCAGGATGTGAGGGGAGTTTGGTAAAGATATATAACATAACACATATCTTCATTTTTAATAAAGTATTATACTCAGCTCTTCAGGGAATTACTGACATTAGTTATGATCTACAACTGGAATTATCACAGTGAAAAGTGTCCTGGGAGCTAGATCACACTGCGTTCAACAAGTTGTATCTATACGACGTATTAGAGTGCTGGCAGATGTGGTAGATACAGATGAAAAGAAAAGTTAGTTGTAGTTGAGGGACTTTTTGGTAGAGGACATCCACTCCACGATGAACACGCAAAACCGAAGCTGATGGGAGGAGGTGTGTGACGTGCCTCAGTGTCATTCTTCATGCATTTCTATCCAAGGTGCTTTTGTTACAGTTGCAGACAGTCTTGAATAACAGGATGTAATGGAGACTTAAATAATTGAATCTTGTTCATACAGTAATTCTGTCTCAGCTTGCCCTTCATGGCTAGGAAAGTAATTGTTCAAAATTGAAAAGTTGGGTGGCTTGGAATTGTCTCCGGGCTCAGCGATCTTAACAGTTTAGCTGAGCTGAAAAGAATCTGCCCTCTTTGACAAGTCAAATCTGTGCATGTTTCAATGAAATGTGAATAGGTTTTCAGATTTCAGTTTTAAGGAAAGGGCTTTTATCATATTCTTGGAAGAGTTAACTCATTAAAATGTGGCAGTGTTTAATGGATTTTGCTCTTTTATTAAAAATAACAGTGCAATTATTTAAGAATGCTGCAAGTGTATCTTTTAATCCCAAAGGAATTCATCATGTGTCTTTAGTGAGATTTTAGGATCTAAGTAAAAGCTGATTGTCTACTGTAAACACTTACGAAGATGCTGAATATTTTGCTACTTGCAAAGAGTATGGTTTCTTCCCAGGTATTTACCATGTTTTTCCTTGTGAAGGACACAAACTTTGGCCTCTTGAGTTCGTGTAAGGCAATGAATGAAGTCTCTTGCTGCAACCCTCCTTCCTTGCGGGGCCAGCATTTTTTGCATTTCTGTAAAGTGATCCTGTGGTAGTGTTTGTGCATCCCTCTCCCCTCCCTGGCAAAGAAGTTCTTTTGCTGCCCCATCCTTGGCTTAGTAGCTCTCTTGTCTGCAACGCTCACTTTCCTCCTTTTTAAATTGAAATTTCACTCATCTTTTAAGGTCAAGGCTTCACAGCTTTCTCAGTTGACGTCTCCCCATTTTGTCCCAGTGGTACTTAGCTCTTTGTCTGCCCATAAAACTGGAGCCTTTCCTTCCCTTCTGCCTCATGTTTGCTGTTTTTTCTTTACTTTTTATGGTGTGTTGGATATTTTTATTTTTTTATTTTTAATTTTTTAAATTTTTTAATCTTTATTGGTACATTACATATACACATCATGATTGCACTCCATAATGGGGATTTGTACCAGTATAAGACACAACTTAATTCTCATTTTTTTCCATAGCCCTACCCACCCTACCGCCCCCCCATATACATAAAATTTGTTTCCTTATTTTTTTGTTACAATCTCAACATTTTCCCCCTTCTTCCTATTTTACATTGAGCATTTTCTATTTCACAATATATAACATACAATTCTAGGACTCATTTACATCTTTATTTTCTCATACCAGAGAAAAGGTGCGCTATGTACCTATCTGTGCCCTACTTATTTCACTTATGAGAATATCCTCAAGGTATGTCCATTTAAGTAGAAATGATTCAAACTTATCATTTTTATGGCAGAGTAATACTCCATTCTGTAGAAGAACCACAGCTTTTTTATCCAGTCTCCAGTTGATGGACACCGGTTGTTTCCAAGATGTAGCAATCACAAACTGGGCTGCTATAAACATGGGTGCACATATGTCACTGTGATATGAGTCTTTTAATTCTTGTGTGTATATACCTAGCAGGGCAATGGCCGGGTCAAACGGGACCTCCAATCCTAGCTTTTTGAGGATTCTCCAAACTGATCCCCACAGGGGTTGTACGAGTCTACAGTCCCACCAACAGTGGAGAAAGGTTCCTTCTTCTCCACAGCCTCACCAACATTTGCTGTTGGCTGAATCTGAAATGGTAGCCATTCTATGTGGAGTGAGATGAAATCTCAATGTTATTTTCATCTGCATCTCTTGAATGACTAATGATGTTGAGCATTTCTTCATATGCTTCTTAGCTGCTCTTACTTCTTCCTCTGAAAAATATCTGTTCATTTCAGATGCCCATTTTTGAATTGGGTCATTAAATTTGGGTGGGCTGATTATTTTGAGCTCTTTATATATTCTAGATAGTAGCCCTTTGTCTGAGGAACAGCTGGTAAAGATTTTTTCCCACATTGTTGGTTGCCTTTTTGCATTGTTGGTGGTTTCCTTTTCTGTGCAGAAGCTTTTTAAAAGAATGAGATCCAAAACTTCTATAGCACAGGAATTGGCTGAGGAAATCAACAAATGGGATATTTTGATTTTTAAACATAGTTCTATTGAGGTACAGATTAAATGCCATAAAATGAGTCTATTGTAAATCCATTGATTTTTAATGGTGGTATTTATTTGTTTATTATCTTTAAATGCAAACTAAATTTATTGTCCTGTATCACAGTGTTTACATATGGACACACATCTTTCTCAAATATCAGACAGATTGGGTCCTTTCTTTATCTGTATTAGTCCTTGTTGGCAGTGATGATGCTGTTCACACTGCAGAGTTGGTATATAAAACATCTCACTTCTTTTTACATCCCCTTCCCTCAACCCTCTCCCACCTTCCTACATCTCTTTGCCCCTTTTCCTTTTGCAAAAGATTTTTCTCCCTGCTTCCTATTACTTTTTATTTTCCTCTTTAATTCATTTACATTTTGGTTTTCTCATAAAGCAAAAATCATGTGATAGTTAATTTTGGGTGGCTGTTTTATTTCATTTAATAATATTTTCAGGGTGCATCTGTTTTCCTACAAATGACGGAAGTTCGTGGCCCAGTAGTACTTCACGTTTGTACACAGTGGAGTACTACAATCCATTGATTGTTGGGAACTGTGTCTTTTGCAGCCGTTGTTACACACAGTTTTAGAACATCTCCCACGTGCAGTTTCTAGGAACTTACCACCAGCCCCAGACCGCCACTGATCTGCTGTCTCTCCAACAAAATTATTTTTTGAATGTAGCTTCTGGATACTTTCTATAATTGCAGTTATAACACGTGGCATCTCATGTCTTCTTTCATCTGGCATCATATTTTTGAAAGTTATGTATTTGTACTCCGCTGAGGTAATGGTCCAGAAATTTCATATTTTGAATTCCAGTTTTTGGATTAGGAATGCTCAGATATTTAAAGTCTATGTACATACTCAGAATTAAAGTCTGAAATCTGAAATACTTGTAGGCCCATGCATTTCAGAGATACGGACCTGGACATGGCATTTGTCACTCTCCTTGTATCACTGAATATGTGTCATGGCGTAGATATATTTTTAACCATTTCTCAGTTGGCTGACATTTGTATTGTTACTTGTTTGAAACTATTAAAAATAGTGCAGTTATGGGCATATACATAAAATTTTTGCATACACATATGTTATCATTTCTCTTGACTAGGTTCCCAAGGACGGTTTTGATGATTTTTTTGAGTGTATATCACACTTTCTCATTTTACATATCTCTTTTGATATTTTGTTGAATGAATGATTTTAGATCATGTAACATAGAATGTATTATAGCTACCATGGATTATAATTTCTGAGTTTTCTCCTGAAAGTTTTTGTTTTTGTCCCTCTTTTCGTTTTCAGGGAGGATTTGTTATTATTGTTTGCTTGTAAAATACAGTTATGAAAATCAACCTCCACTGACCTAGTGCAAAGCTATTGAAATTTTGTTCAGATTTTTAAAAAGTGTATCTGTATGTTTTAGACTAAACTCTATGATTTCAGTTTGGTGATCACCAATGATTGATTAAATATTTTGAGCCAATAAAGTCTCCTTGTTATGTGGGTGGATCTGTTTGTGGGATATTAAATTTTAAAGTAGATAAAACAAATCAACCCCAGTCATTGCTTAATGCAACAAAAATTTATTTCTTCACCTGTTTGGGAGCCAGAAATCCAAAATGAAGGTGTTGACAGGGACATGCTCTTTGAAAAACTCTAAGTGATGTTCTTTCCTTGACTTTTGGGAGATGAGACGCAGAAAAGGGAATTGAGAACGAATTGAGATGTTATATGTATACGTCCTGATTTGCCACCTAAATGCATTTATTATGCATTGCAAACATTTCACAATAAAAAATGGAAGTAAAAAAAATCCCAAAATATAGTTTATTCAGGAACAGAACAGAAAAAAATAGAGAATTTAGAGAAGGCCCCAAAATCATGAATATATGACTTCTTTCATTTGATAAAGATGTAATTTTAGACAGTAATAGAAACGTTTTGGAGGAAATATACATTAAAAACCTAGAATGATTATTTTATGAAGGTGAATTCTAGATAACTATAAATATATATTTATATATACTAGACATTTAGAAATGTGAAAGTACAAGATGATAGAGTGGATAAGATTTTTATTTATTAATCTTAGTAACTCTGAATTATTTTAGAAAAAGGAAGGCTGTCTTTGTTTTGAAACTTTCATCTCCTCGTCTGAGAACAGCAATTGTTAGATTCAGGGTAAAGTTCATCTCGTCTTGACCCCTCGCTAATGCCATCCCTGAAGATCCTGCGTCTGAACGAGGTTACATTTGAGGTTCTGAGTAGGTGGAATTTCAGGGGTTTCGGCAGCATATGCGAAGTTCGGGTATGGTTCAAGTCTGGTCCACTTTGCATTTTCCACCAGGCTGTCTTGTGCCTTCTTGTGCAGAGGTGGAGCTCCAGGCAGCCTGTGGGTATAAGAGTTGCCTGGGCTTCTTGCATCCGCGTGACGCCCCTTGAGCTGGCGTTGTGTGGAGGGTACTCAAAGCCACTGAAGCTGCCCTCTGGCTTGTTTCTCCCCATTAAAATTCGAATTAATCTGCTGAGTTGTTCTGAGCTCTACTTAGATCTGCAGTCTCACAACCTCTGCCCTTCCTTATTAGTTTGCCTCTCACATGGTTCCTTCTACGAGTGAGGCACAGGCCTGGCGTTTACATATTTTCCTCTCAACCAAGTCAGCCCCACTGCCAGGGAGGCTGCTGGCGGTTTATGTTCTGCTCGCCCTACCCAATTCCAACCACTGGGAGGACGGTGGCCGATGCGGAGCTGAGCAGAGGCCTGGGAAAAAGAATGCTGCAGATTCGCAGTTTTCATCGACACTTCAGTATGTTTTCATGAATAAGTGCTGCTCAGTTTGCTTTAAGTCTTTGGTTCATTTCCAGAGACAAGTTTTTAAGAGGAAGGATTTGGTGACCTTACTTCAGAACTATGGACATTGATTTTGCCTCCCGGGTTGAATTAGAACTTCGCGGAGAAGAGACCACATCGGAAATCTTTCTAGTATTTTTATTTTTCTTCAGTGCTCAAAACGGTGCCACTCACTTTCAGAGAATAATGAATAACTATGTTTTACAAATATGATATAATGCTGGCTAATATCGGTAGATATATAATCTTTAAAATCACTCTGTGAAGTGGGTTGACGGAGGCTCCAGTGCAATTGCCCCTGTTTTATAGATAAGAATTTTAAATGAAAAAAATTTGAATAACTTTCTACCACATACAGCACTCAGTGAAGAACTGGGAAATGGACCAAACCTTTCTGATTTCTGGTCTCTATTCTCTCCGTGCTCACCGGATGAGCAGTGGAGTCAAGGTTGAGCGAAGTTGCTGTACTTTCAAATGCAACACTGCGCAACAAATTTCAAAAAGGAGTAAATTCATTCAAAAAACTGAAGAACAAAAGGGAACGAAAGCTGGGCGTGTTCTCCAGCTCCACACCCACCGAATGGAAAAGCAGGCGCATGGAGCTGCTGGTTTTCCGTGCCGTCCTCACTGTTTCCTTGAGAACTTTCTCTTCCGGGTTGAGTCCTCAGGGAGTCAAGCTCATGTCGCCATGGAATGGAGTATGTTATATGGATGTGGAGTTGGAGTTTCTCATTGAAAGCAGTGTAGTGTGCTTTCTAGTCAGTAGTTGAGGAGCTGATTTACTATTAAAACAAGTGGACTTCAGAGCTTATTTTACATTAGCGTCCCCGCACAATAGCTTTTTAATTTTTCCTAGTTTTTAAAATTTTACCTCATCAAAAATAAGATATAAATAATGGAATCTCTTTTTCAATAGGTCTAAAACCTTAGAATAACTTATATCTTATTTAGATATCTTTAGGGGTATAATGTGATATAAGATTTCTAGAGAGTGGCAAAAAAACATTAAAGTAATGAACCATTTACTGTTTGAGGAGACCTCCTTTCTTACTGTTCTGTGTTCTGGAGACAGCAAGGGCAGTTGGGCTCATTTTTAGTTCTCGTTTCAGAAATGTACAGCGTGGTATATACCTAGATTAGGATTTTCAGTGTAGGCACCAGGGTCACCTGGAAGCTGGTTGGATGAGTAAGTCTTGGAGCTCTCCCCAGCCCTGCAGAGTTGGGACTGGAGTGAAGCTTAGCAGTACACATTGTAACAAGCCCTCAGTTGAGCCTGGTGCACAGTAAAGTTCGAAAACCCAGGTGTAGCCATTCTTTGCAATACATTCAAGATTGGAAAGAAATGTGTGTTTAGTAGAGGGGTGAAACTTTTTTGCTATATTATTATTAGAAGCAGAACAGTCTAGTAGAGGATTTCATCAGTAACAGGATTCTGAGCCATTCTGTAGAGAACAGGGTCTCTTAGGTGGGTAGGATTTTGTTAGAGAATTATAAAGATTTGCATTAATGAAAAACTATCAATTGCAAGCATTGTTCTTAGTTTATTTTTAGGATATCTGGGTGGGTGGAGAAGAACAAAAGAAATCTCAAATCCAAATAATTCAACGTGCACAGAGATGGTATACTTCTGCCTCACGTACATGTACATTGAGATATTTAAAGTCACAAGTAAAAATGCAAATTGTTAAAAAGCATGCTTATCTCAGAACAACCTTTTTTCACTATGTACTTTGTCAGGATAGATAACACAGCCAGATAGAGGCATGAGATTTTAAGGGAGGTTTGCATTCCAATTCTAACTCTCCCACTTGGTGTGTAGTAGTGAGTAAATTACTGGACTCCTCTAATTCATAATTCTTTCATCTACAAATTATGAAGAGGGATAGTTTTATTTCATGTGACTGTTAAGAAATAACACACCTAAGATACTCAGCCATTGGGCCTTGAAATATCATGTGCTCATAGAGTTTCAGAAATCATTGTTTTATTACAGATCAGTTTTATAAAAACTTGGAGTATTTGTTACAAATAAAATTATAGAATGGTCTTTAAAATTAATTTATTTTATTAATTTAATTTATTGTTTTTTTTTTTTTACCATACATAATTGTCACACTCATCGTGGGGAATTTTTACCTGTCCAGAACATGTCTTAGTTCTTTGTTTGCCATCCCCCCTCCCTTCAACCCTCCTTCTCCTCCCATTTATGCCATTTTGTTCCATTGTTTTCCTATTGTTCGTTTTTAAAATCTCTCTCTTAGTAGAATATTCTTATGCCTAAAGTTGTCTTCCCAAGATGATCTAATACCTGATATTGTACTTAATCTAAAAGAAAAATATACTCTAGACTATGTTAGTCCACCGTCTATAGTTTCACTGATTTTTTTCTAATTCCAGAGACCTTTCAGTTCATTTCCAAAAGGCATCATGGCTTTCCCTTCAGCCTCACCTTTTTTCTGAACGGGATGCAGGTGAACAGGTTGAGCTCATGCTGCGAGTACAAGCATCGGAGGGGCTCCCGACTTGGAGGCAAACGAGGCTACTTCGGCTTTGTGTGTGTGGAGAGAGCATCCCCCTGCTACAAGTAAGGAGGCACCTGCCCTGGATGACTTTTCTCATGCTCTCACTAATGCATTTATCAACACAATTTATTAAGAAGCAATCTCTGTATTTGAGCCTGGACTATCTAGGATAAGCAGTGTTCACTATATCCCTGAGTGTTTGCATTTAAAGTTAAAAGCTTTAACTCAGATGTCCAGATATATTCTATAGCAGAGGTAATTGGTGGCTTTTTAAATTGTCTTCCTTTCTTTCTCTCTCTTTATTTTGTCTCTGAAGAAATGAGCAGAATATTGCTCTTTGGGCTTTTAAAATCATTGTTCTAAGTGATTTGGGGTGAGACCCCAACTCCGTGCCACGCGCCATGCTGTCTTGTGTGACTGGACACTACATAGGTTGTGTAGACAAGAGCTATGCCCGCATCACAATGCGGCCCAATTTCTATTCTTATGCTCTTCATTTCAACTTCAGACAGAACAAAGGTCATCTGACTGCTATCTCTCAGCCTTCGTGCTGAACATTCTGTTTGACAGAAGGAGTTTCGTCTGTAGGCTTCCTGTCATTTTTTTCCTGAAAGTATTCCTGGGAAGTGGAGTAGACACCAAGCCAGAACAGAAGAATGAAGCAACTGAAGTACATGCAGTGATCCTGGAACTTGTTCTAATAAGATAAAGGAAGATAACACACTAACAGAGAAATTAATGTCAGTTGAATGGTAAAGAAGGAATAGGGATTGACGGGATGTCACAGAAACCAGAAAGTCTTTACCTCCACATAGCTTTTCCAGGCGAGAACAGCTCATCTAGCTGGCCAGAGAGAGGTGCACACCTGGTGTGTCTTAGCTCATCTACAGCCAAAATGACGAATGGACAGTGACAGGAGATGGGGTCAGAGAGACAGAGGTACCATTCTGTGCAGAAGTCCTGCGGTCGTTGTCAGGACTTTTACTTTTGTTCTGAAAAGAAGGGGAGCACTGATCATGAGTCAACAGTAGTTCCTGAGGGGAAAAACTGAACTAGGGGATGGGGGGAGGTGGAAACTGCTTTAATTCAAAGAAGAAGCAGGGGAGTTAGAAGTGACTGGGTTTAGTGTGTATTTTGAATGTCAAGCCCACAGGGTTGACTGATGTGTGATGCAGGGCATGAGATGAGGAATAGAATTAAAGATGGACTCAGATATTTTCTTGTTGATTAACTGGCAAGAAGTCAGGAAAGAGAGAGAGAGAGAGAGGAGAGAGGGGAGAGAGAGATGGGATTGTGGAAGAAGCAGATGTAGGGTAGAGGTGATGGGATGAAGGGACTTGGGTCAGGTTCATGAGGTTGAGGCATCTATGAGCTAGCTATTCAGGTATCCATGTTGAGCAAGGAGTTGGGTGTGTGAATCTGAGGTCAGGAGAGGAGTCTGGGATGAAGATACAAATTTGAGAACGATTTGTACTGAGATGGCACTAAAAGTCGTGGAGTCAAATGAGAGTTTAGGAAGTAATTACAGATACAGAACAGAGTTAGGCAATGACCTATATGCCATTCTACTGTGGAGATGAAGTCAGGAGATGCCAGCCTGAGGAGGAAACACAGTGACTGGAAAAACAGTGGTATTTTGGAAATGAACAAAATATTTGAAGAGTAAAAGGTTGATTAACAGGTCAAATGTGTGAAGAGGTTAAGTAGGATGAAGGCTGGAGATGAAATGTTGACTTGGAGATGTGTTGTTGTGATCAGGAGGCAGCTGTTAGAGTGAGGCTAATTTGACTGGATGTGTTTAAGAGATTGTTGGTGAAGAAAATAACTAAAAGCAGAGAACATAGGCAACTTTTAAAAAGAGGTTTGCTTTAAATAATAGTAAATGGGTGATAACCCAGGAAGGAATACTATATAGAGTCGATAAACTTTTTTTATGGTGGAATATTATAGCATGTTTTTAGGCTAATAAATAGGAATAATATAGGAAAGAAAGATTGATGAAGTACAACATAAACAGAGAAACTGCTGTAGAGGTTAGTGCTTAAGTGCATGTGTGAAGATGAGCTTAGGTGGAAGTATAAACCTCAACTGGGGACACATATTCTTCCATGGTAACGGTAGGTGGGGAGATGCTATGTCGGGGAGAGAGAGAAGTAAGATAGTAGATGTGCTCAGACCAGCAAGAAGTTCTCTGCTGATTGTCTCTGTTTTCTAAAAAAACAATTACATTTTTCACTGAGGTTGAGAGAATGGGTTGGAAGCTTTAGGGAAGAGAGTAGGTGTGGAAGAAAATCATCCAGAGAGAGAGAGAGAGAGAGAGAGAGAGAGAGAGAGAGAGAGAGAAAGAGAGAAAGAGAGGAGAGAAGAGAGAGAATTGCCTAGGGCTGGACATCTGTGCCCAGCTGTACTTAGGTCTTTGCATTCCTGGCAGCCCCAATTCATGCATGCATTCTCCTCATCTATGAGAAAGTCACCTAACCATTCCTGTTGGACACTCAGGAAAACTTATAGTGATCATCCAAGCGCAAACACTTTGCATTCTTCATCATTGCTGTAGAAATCAAAGATGTAGGTTTTTAGCTGTGAGCACTTTCTGAGGTTTAATAATCAGTACCCAAATGGGACTGATGACATCTGCTCTCCTACTCTTAGCTACTCTAGCGCTTTTTTCTGATGTCAACACTTGCTCCCCTGTAACTTCTTTTATCACTTTCCAAATAATATAAAGTGGTATTGACATTGCAGAATAAGTCCTATTATCCTCAGTAAAAATATACAGTTTTTCAGCGACAATGGTTTTCAGTTCTTTTGTTAGCTTCAAAACCATTTCTTCCGGTGACATCTGCGAATGATCAAAGTGATGTCACTGAGGTCTTCCTGCTACAGAACAGATCAGGGTCTGTTCAGACTGACTGACCTGGGCAGGCACAGGTGGCCCAGTTCAGCTGTGGCTCTCTGGTTATCGTGGAGCCACTGACACTGCAAAACTCCAAGGAGAGCTGAGAACTACCCCTGAGCATGCTGGGATCCCTTAGGTTGTAATTCATTTGTATTTATTCTATCCAGAATGGTACTTTTAGTAATTGTAAGGCATGTATAATAACTCCTCTAGCTCATTTTAAATGAAATTTTAATTCATTGGAAAATACTGATCCCTGAAACTTTTCCAGAAGTTTGAGCAGAAGGGGTCAGGGTAAAGTGAAACACGTGGGCGATGTATTTCTTAAAATGGTTATGAAATCCCTGCTGAGGTTCCCTAGAAAACAAGAAAAGCTGAACAGTGGCCACTTCCAAAATATGAAGGCACCATGACTGTTCTCAGGCTTCAAGTCTTGCATCTGTTGGAGAAGCCACAGTACCGACTTTCCATTGTCAGAGGGTGATGTGGCAAGGAGGGTCACTCAAATCAGGACGACGTGGGCTGCTCTTGGCTTCAGTAATCAGAATCTACCCCTCAAATCATGCTCAGAAGCCAAATAGATAGGGACAAGGGCAACACAGATGCTGGTCACTTTGTTCGTCCAATTCCCATTAGCAGGCAGGCAATAAAATGTCTGCGTGCAGTGGGGAGGCACTGAAGCCTTTGCATAGTCATGACATAAAGTAAAGCAACAGCATATCAGAGGCTCCAAATCAATGGGTTTGGGCTTGCCGCTGCAAATGGGAAGCAGCTTGAACAGAAAGGGAGGTTAGTAATCACATTCAGTGAGGATGTGTGACACTTGCATTCCAAAGAAAACTATGTGCTAAGCAACTTATCATTACTGTCTAGAAATATTTATCATGCTTAATATGAGTGAGGTGAGTAGACTTTTATAATCTTATATTTTATAGCCTGGTGGGTTGAGAGCAAATCCTTTTCCCTTTGTTTTATGGGATGATACTGAAATGTTTTTTAAGTGATATAATTCAATTCTTATATTTATTATAGGGAGAATTTATTAAAATCATTTCCTGTGCTATCTCAAGATTAAAATTTTGTGAAATCTTCAACTTAAAAAATTTCCACTGGGCTAGAGATTTTGCTCAGTGACTCTGGCTCCTGCCTTGCAAGCACAAGGTCCTGAGTTTGATCTCCAGTAACCATGTACAACAATGTTGGGTGTGATGACTCAGTACCACTACCGCAATGCTGGGTGTAGGGGTTCACACCTGTAATCCTAGCACTGGGGAGGCAGAGGAAGGAGGATTTCTGTGAGTTTGAGGCTTGCCTGGGTGATGTAGTGAGCTCAGCGCCAGCCTGATCCTCAAAGTGAGACCCTGCCTGAAAAAAAAAAAAGGAAGGAAAGAAAAGAAATTTCCACTGGATTTGATTCCACTATTATTGTTATTTCCTGGACTGAGGAGTATTGATTTCACTATGTTCTCTTTTCACCTGTCCACGTTAAAAGATTCAGCTTCCCACCATGTCTGGCATGGAGACACTGGGGTGTGGTGATTCTAGGGAGGGAGGAGAAATGAAGAGATTGAAATGTGCCACACACTTTTATCAAGTCCGGGATTGTCTACCCTTGATGGAAACCTCTGCCGCTTGCTGAGAGTATGAGAGCTGTGTTGGGTGTGACACTCTTCTGTACGCCTGGTCACTGGAGCGGCAGCCCCTGACCAGAGCCAGCTCCTGTGTGAGCTGATCCAGCATCCACCTCTGTCACCAGCCTGGTATGTGACTTTGACCAGGCTGTGGAAGATCTTTAGCCTCAGGTTCCTCATCTGTGCTGCAGGCACAGATTGTTATTAATGATTGTTATTAATTTATTGATTTGTGGAGTAATAAAGTCCATAAGATATTGTTTATACAGGAGTCAGCAAAGAAATTGGTGTAGAGGGAGAGTGTTCCATAGCCAATCATTCTCATAACTACTTGCATTAATGTCTATATTATCACAATTAGAATTCCCCTTTTGATATTAACTTGAGAGAAATGACAGCTATAGAAGACTGTTTATTCATTTTCATTTTGCTAAAATTGATGAAATCTTTAAATGTCACGACTCACTGAGATCATCGGGCTGGACCTCCAGTTTTGACTTGGAACGACACTACCACTTACACAAAGTTGTTGCCATTTTTGAGAAACAAAAGCTTATTGCTGGCAAAAATCACAAGAAGATTGCAGGGGAGTCTTAAAAAGGCCAGTCTAAAAGCAATAACGAGCAGTTGTGTTAAAATAAGTGTGAAGACTCCTGAGTTTTCCAGTTGGAGAGCACCACAACGTTTAACTGTGTGTTTCCTAAAGTATCAATTTATCTAGGGTCAACTTTGCCTTTAAGTCTTGTGTTGTTGCAGGATTGGAATAATAAATTATTATAGATTGAATGGCCTCTGTCTTCTAATTATTTTTTCAGTAGAGGTCATCAAATGCAAGATTTTGCATAAGCCAAGCAAACATGCTACCACTGGACTCCATTCTCACTCTCTTCTGATAATTTTTATGTTTTTAAGCTTTACTCTTTTATTATATAATTCTCATTTAAGTACTTACATTATTATCTATCCGTGTTTCTGCCTATTCATGTATCTGTCATTAAATGTCTGTACTTATATATGTAAAAGATATGATAAAAATACATTTAGTGGTTTTTTTTAATTATAGTGAAAGAAACATTGCTTAACTCCACTCACAATGTTCCTCCTTGCTCAGACACACTCACCCATCACTCTTGCCACTCTCCGAGCAGCTCCGGAAGTCCCCTTTTGTGTCTTCTGTAGCTGTGTTGTGGCCACCTTGACAACCGGAATTGATTCAAAACATCTACTTTTGCCTGGCATGGTGTCCCCTGCCTGTAATTCCAGCACTCAGGAGGCAGAGGCAGGAGGATCGCCACGAGTTCGAGGCTGGCCTGGGCTCCATAGTGAACTTAAGGCCAGCCTGAACTACAAAGAGAGATACTCTCAAGAAACTACAATAAAATAATACAAAATATTGTTATATTAATGGTCATTTGGACTTAGGGAAGAGCCAGAAGTCACCAAGTGCCAGACCTGGAGAAAAAAGGGAATTAGGGTACAATGTAGTATTTTTATTTGACAGAAACTACTGAAAATATAAACTATAAACTTTCAAAAAGTGAGAAATATGAATAGTGTGTTTAAGCAAGAAGGAATATTTGAGGGGAATTAATGTCACTGCTTCTTTTACTGCATGAACTTTTAGCATGTAAATATGTCCATTGTATTTTCCAATCACACCTCATATCTATAAATGAGCATGAGAAGACTATGAATACATTATAAGGAACAAATTTTGACTTGACCTAGTTCTTAGTTGATTTGTATTTTTTAAAAAAATAATTGTTGTAAGGGCCAGGGATTTAGCTCAGTGGTTCCAGCGCCTGTCTTGCAAGCGCAAGGACCTGGGTTCGATTCCCTGGTAACCACATACAATACTGGGTGTGGAGACCCACATCCAGCAGCAATCAGTGCCACATACCACAGTGCCGGGTGTGGTGGCTCACGCCTGTAATCCCAGCACTTGGGAGGCAGAGGCAGGAGGACTGCTGTGATGTGAGTTGGAGGCTGAGCTCAGGGCCAGCCTGAACTACAAAGCGAGACCCTGTCTCAAAAAAAACCTAAAAAAAAACCCTAAAAAAAAAAAATTATACTTTTAGTATCGGAAGATAATTTATTTAATTACCATGTGTACTAGTATTTCTCACAGCGTTTCTTACAGGAATAAGAACTGTTTTAGGAGGCTGTGAGGTTGCTCTGTGTTACACATGAAGGTGAATACACACTTTATATCCATTTTTCCCTAGGTGCATCATTGCAATGGGCCTTGACAGAAAACCATATCTAGGGAAACCCAGGAATGAAAAGAGCCCGGAGGA
>PVIR01012457.1:0-44814 GCA_004026965.1 Petromus typicus
CGAAGCTCTGGGCCTGGAGGTGCTTGTGATGCCACAGCTCACTCAGGGCTGCACCCCCGCCCCGGGGGTTATTGATCACCAGATCCTGTAACACGGTGACTTCTCAGTAATCAGTGCCTTAACCCTCTGAGGATGATCACACCTCCCACTATGGAAGAAGGCTGAAAATAGGCCACACTGAAGGTTGTGAGTCTAAGTCTACCTTCTCCCAAAGTGTCAGCAATCCAGTTCTTCTTTGCCGTGGGATCTCCACCCTCCTTACGTTATGAGAAGCGTTCTTTGCAGTCTGGGTCTGGAGAGCAAACCTTGCCCCCTCCCATCTCCCGCCGGCTCTGGCTCGGAAGCGGCGCGCCCTTCGCTGTGTGCCCCTAGCTGTCTGCGGGCTCCGCGGCCCTGGGCTTCCTTCTGTCCTGTTAGAGCAGGAGAAATGCACAAGCCACTGGCTGAGACCTCCCTGTCCTCACCTCTCAGGACCCTCAAGGGGAATCCTGACTGATGGGAGTGGATTTGCCGGGATGCCCGCAAGTTCCTGCGCAGCACGGACTTGCTAATGTTTCCATGTCCTCTGACGCTGAAGGCCAGCTAGTGCAGCACTGTCACTTTGTAGATAAAGACAGCGGTATAGGAAAAGTGACAGGTTATGCCGTGCTCTCCACAGATCACAAGGCAGTGTGGAGGCACAAGCACATCTCCAGGTCGGCGTTCTGTCACCGCACCAGGGACCAGCAGGAAGCATGTTTGAAGAAGGTGTCCTTATGCGAACAGTATCTCAAAGAACGGTGGTCACTTCTGCTCCAGAAACCTGTGCAGAGGTTGGACATGAGCACGGCACAGAACTGTATGTGGAACTGAGTCTCAGCGAGATTTGTCAGTTCTTAGCTAAAACTGTCCAGTTATCTGATGTGTCACTGCAGCTACAAGGTCCTTGGAAGCTCCAAGGAAAAACTTTTTAAAGAAAAAAATAAGATCAGCAAAGCAATAAGTGTATTTAAGACATAAAATGAATCTCTCGTCCTTGCAAAGCTTTGTGGAAGAGTATCTCTATTTCTTCTTTTCAGATCTGTGTGCAGAGGTTGTTATCTTTTTGTCTGGTACAGTCAGAGTTTTGAGGCTGCCATGTTCTCCTAACAGGTAAAGCTGGTCAAAGCACAGACTGATGGCCCAGACAGGACATCACAGGAACAAGCGCAGCCCAGTCTGGAAGATGACGGCAGGTTCAGAGCACCCCATCCTCCCCAAGCCCAGCCCTTCCCAAGGCCAGTGCGCGGAAGCAAAGACCTGAGCTAAAGTTCATGGGGACCTGGCTGAAGACCATGGACAAACCCAAGAGTCAGCCTTCCAGGGGGCCCAGACAAAGGGACCCAGGGTTTTCGGAACTGCTATGACCTGGAGTCTGCTAGGTCTCCACAGTGAGCACTGGAAAAAATCATCTTGCGCTTCTGGTAGGGAGAAGAGTAAAAGTATAATTCAAAAATGAAATAATATAAAATACACTGAAGCACGCTGCTTTTCCTCAAAAGTCTTCCCGGTGGGCAGCTACTTTACTAGGGCTCACCTGGTTGGACTTTGCAACCAGCCAGAGAGAAATCAAGTAAACCATGCCAGCCAACCCTAGCTATACTAGGGGAAGGACAGTCCAGGCTCTTGCATCACTGGCCCCACTGAAGACAGGGCCAGGCAGAGAGGGGCGGCTAGAAGGCACAGTCCGGGTGAAGGACCCCAGAGCTCGAGGTCCGGTCCTGGACCATGCAGTACATTCCCCCATGCCTCCCACCACGTCCTGGAGCTCTACTTGGAGCCCCCATCCTCCTTCCACAAAAAGACGAGTTATACCGAACAGACTCGGAGAAGCTGTACAGACTAGGGAACCAGAATTAGATATGGAAGGAGTGGTCGAATTGTAAGCCTGAGAAGGTGACAGAGGACCACTGAAAGGACAGAGATAAATATTTTCTTAGGAAAATAAAAATAGTACATGTCTAACAGTTGTTTTTCCCTGCAAAAAATGCTAAAAGACTTTCAGAGTGAAGAAATAGGATTATAGTCCAAAGAGAGATCATATAAAAAAGTAAACGCTTTGGATAACTAGTAAGTGAAAAGTAACTAGAAACTTCTGTTTTACTTCTTGAAAATAAATTGCAGGTAAAATAATGACAGAAACAATGTGTTAGAATATGTATGTGTCTTTGCTTTCATAAATATAAACGTGCATTTATTTATGTTTATGAATGCTGGCAATGAAACAAGGGCTGGGAAGGAACTAGAAATATTTTGTTATAAAGTACATGTACCTGAAGAAGCACAGATCTATGCTATTACGGACTTGGATTAGTTGTGAATGTGTATTTCATACTCTAAGGCAACCACAAAAAAGTAAAAAACAGAAGTAAAATTGGTATGATGAAAAAAAAATTGAATCGTGACAATGTTCAATTAAAAGCATAAGAGGCAAAAAATGTGTGAAATGCAAAAATAGGAATCAAGGTCAAAGGCAGCAAATAGAAACTAGGCTGCTATAAACAAACCTTAAGTGAATCAATCGCACCCAAGCTGTCTCATCCCACAGATTCTCCTCTAGGATAAACTCAAAGTGTGATAAAGGCAAAGCAGAGGATGGACAGTAGGAGTCCAGGAGCAGGTCTTCCACAGACCAGAAGCGGACAAGAGGTGTAGGGAGCAGAAGAGAAGGGGACATAAAAAGAATTAATGTTCATTCTACACTGTGCTGACGCTCCGCAAAGAACCTAATTATGTACTGCAAACATGTTCTAATAAAACACTTAAAGAGAAAAAGAAAATAGTAACAAATACATGAGGTATTAATCCAAATGTATCAATAATCACTTGGAATACCAGTACCTAAACATGACAACTAAAAGATAAAAATTAAAATGGGCTGAAAATTAAGTCTCAAATATATGCTACTTAATAGGACCTACTTACAAAGGCACATGTATACTGAAAACAATTGGATTGTGGAAGATATACCACACTAGCAACAATCAAAAGAAAATGAGAGTAGCTGAGTTAATTTCAGGTATATCAGACTTAGAGCAAAGGAGGTTATTAAGAATAAATAGTACTTTATGTAATGATAAAAAGTATAGTAGTATTTACTATAACAGTCAATCTACATGGCCAAAAATTCATAAAACTGCAAAAGCAAGCAGATGCTTCTGCTGTGAGAGTAGGATAAATGAACACACCATTTCAGAAACAGGTTCAGCTGATGGAAAAGACGTGCTGCACACAAGGGATCCATCACCAGGGCAAACTAGTTGATACTGTCAGATTATTTCATTCACCAAAGCTGATTGCACTCTTTCTTATGCTCATATCAAATATTCACACAGAGAAATCAAATTTGAAAGCACAAGACATAGTTTAAAAATGTAGAAGAGCTGAAATTGTACAGTGTCTGCTTATAAACTGCAATGGGACTACATTGGAAGTAAATTTCACACAGTTGCAAGAATCCTAAAACATCTTTAAGTAAAAGATGTGTCAAATAAAATAACACGGAGAGAAATTTAAAAATATATTCAGCTAAGTGAAAACAAAAGTGTTATTTATCAAAATTTGCAGGATTCAATTCATCAAAAATGCTTGAAAAGAAATCTATGGTATTAAATCAATATATTTAATTTAAAAAACAAGCTTATAACATAAGCTTGTAGTTGTAGAAAACTACAGATAATGAATTATGTATAAAGTGAGCAACATAATATAATAAGTAGGATGAAACTAACACAAACTTAAAACCAGGAAGTTAGTAGAAGAATATCAAAACTAAAATCCAGTTCTTTGAAATATCAAATGGGCCCAACTCTACCCAGGATAACCAAGACTAAAAGGGGGGGGGAGATAGAAATTACTAATGTAAGAAATGAAAGAAAGGCACCACAGCATGTATGGATATAGAAGAGAGTCTCACAGACAAGTCTAAGCCCACAGAGTTGGTAACAGCTGAAAGGAACAGATTCTTTGATTGACACGATTTGCTGACACATAAAAGAGACAAAACTCCGGGTCCTAATGAACCAATAATCATTCATCCAAAATTCAAACCACTGAGCCAAACAGTGTCATCAATGAGTTCTAACAAACACTTAAGAAATGATACCATTCCCTCACCTGTCTTCAATACAATAGGAGCCAAGACAGTGGGTCTAACTCCCCTGAGACCAGTTAACCGTGCCCCCAAACCAGGTAATTAACATCTTAAGAAGACACCAGGTGCCGGTGTCTTCTCATTTTCCTTGTCATTGGGACCAAGTATCTGACACCTTATAGGCGTGGTTTACTCTGCCTCACATTCTGCTCGGTGGGAAGCTCACACAAAAAGCCCTGCTCACCTCATGGGGTACAGAGGGACCCAGGCAGGCAGATGTCCTCTTCCGGGCCACGCTCACAAGGACCCCACTCGTAACATCCTGTCAAACTATTATTTTTTCATGAATATTAGCACAAAAATCTTAAATAAAATTATATTAAATGGCATCTACCAATTTATTAAGATATAAGCCATAAGCAAGTCAGATTTATCACAAAACTAAAAAATTTGAAAAGTATCTAGTGTAACCTATCAAGTTGAAAGGATAAAGGGGAACATTGCATCAAAATACTTCAAAACACTGATAAATTTTGACATTCATTCACTTAAAATCTTTTTAGCAAACTAAGAATAAAAAGAAATTTTCTCATCTTGATAAAGTCTATCTACAAAAATCCTATAGCTACTCCAGGACCAGAGATATAGTGAATGAGGCTGCACCCACCTGAGAAGCACAGGCCTTGGTACAAAAAAAGACAGCAACTCTAAACATTTCATTAAGAACAAAAATAAAGTAAGGATGTCCTTTCTGATCACTGTTTTTCAAAATTATAATTCCTCACTTATGCAATAAAATAGGAAAAGAAAATGTATGCAGAAGGTAAGGAAGAGATAAGATATCCTTGTGTACAGATGACAAGATCTGTGTAGAAAAGTCAGAAGAATGGAAAACTCAGAAAAACTGGGACTAAGGAGCAATTTTAGGAAGGTTGAAGGAAAATCCTTGCTCACCTAATGGGGCACAGGAAGTCAGTGGAGGGGCCAAGGGAAGCAGATGCCCTCTTGTGGCCCACATCCACGGAGATCCCACTCCTAACATCAAGCCAGCGACGGTGCCTCACAGTCCAGCCATCTTCACAGGCCTCCACCTCTGGGCACGTGAGGCTTTGGGGGAACATCCTGCTGTGAGGGCCTAGTAGAGCGACAGCACCCGGAGCCCCACCCAAAAGTGAAAAGCCACTTCTGTTCTGTGGGACACTGTGACAAACGTGACACTGCTGAGTTACGCAGAAGGAGGCAAACTAAGAACTGGAAAACTCAGACAGTACATACGGAAAGTAGTTATGTTACACAAAATGCTTAAAGTCAGTAATGGCTGAGAGCAGTGCTTGAGCTGACATCCGGCTGTTGAGGGACTCAGGGTCTCCCGTGTCCTGGGACCTGCACACTTGTTGTCAGAAACTGGCTCACGTGAGGGTAGGGAGCCCCCCGATGCACTATCCATAGGCTGGACTCACAAGAGCGGAGCTGAGAGCAGAAGGCTCACGACAGGACGCCCGCGTGGGGGAGGCCTCAAGAGCAGGAGCAGCAGGAACAGGAAGATCCAGTGCCCGCTCGGTAGGCAACAGAGGAGGGCTGAGCCCGCCTTCTCCCACCACTCCATCCCAGCCAGGCCCACAACAGGTGTGTCATGTCCGCCCACACCGGAGGGAGAGCCGGTCCCCTCTGTCCACCAGCCTAGATGCTGCCCTGTCCTGGAGACAGGTGCACAGGGCGGCCACGGACATGTGCACCAGAAATCTGCCGCCTTGAGGTACAGGAAGTTGATGCATAAAAGTCTGTCGCACACCCCAGAAGAAACTGCAGTTTAGAGGGTGCATAGGACGGGCAGAGGGTGGGCGCAGGACCTTCCTTGACCCCTGCTATTCCAACATACCACAAGAAAACTCACCAGACCATCCAAATAAGAACACAACTCTGCTAAAATGCAGTGGGCACAGCTGGAGCGTCGGTGGTACATATCCTTGAATCGTACAAGAGGCAAAGAGAAAGGGTGACGAAAACACAAGTTTTAGAAAATTTTAAATAACCCTGAAGAAGAGAAAGGGAGCTATTATACACACCTTCTGCACACATGTATGTAGGCAAGATGGACGCACCAACGGGAGATTTGCTATTTTGCATCCTGGCCATCCTAGGCCGCCGACTCACCCAGTCGAGCTGCACGTGTGGGCAGAAGCCCTGGCCCACTCTGCACCTACCTGGTTGGTCCCTACATGCCTCGCAGCATGAAGCCCAGCTCTCCACAGGGAGAGGACCAGAGTCTGCTGCGTCTGGACCTCCTGCTCTCTGCCGTGATTTGGGCCCAACCCCGGCTCCTCATCTTCCTTCGCTTCCTGATGTCTCTGTCCCAGCCCTGCACAGAGCCGAACCACAGCCCCCGCTGTCAGCCCAGTGCGCGTTCATGCTGCATCTCCCCGGGCGGCTGAGCACTCCAGGCCACTCTGGCTCTACTTGTCCAGTGAAGAGTGATGTGTGTTTCAATCCTGGTCCTTCAAGCAAAAACTTTTGTAAAGGAATTCCTTCCCTATCATGCTGTCCGGTGTGCCCCGGCAGGCCCCTGGAGTCGTCCCTCTCTTTCAGGGACCCCAGTACATTGGGGGCTGCAGTGGTGCCTCCAGGCATGAGCAAAAACAAAGGGGACCAGAGAAAGTAGGCCAGCGGAATTGGCCCAAGGCAGCAGAAACTCTCCCGAGTCCTCGCTCTGAAAGTGCTTCCGTGTCGGAATCCAGCCCGACACATCTTTGCTGTGCAGTGTGATTTGAGCAAAGGCTGCTCCCCGCCTCGGGTTTCTGACATGGTGCCCAGCGCGCCCGCCCAGTTCAGCTGCCGTGGGCAGGGCCGTGGCCACCTGCTGTGCTTACTCCGCCCGGGTGATGGCCTCCCTGTGCTCCTGATCTCTCTCCAGCTCAGCATCTCATCCTGGCTTCAAGCGGATGTTTTGCTGTGACTGTGAACACAGCCCTCCGCTGGCGTCTTCTGGGCAAGCTGGTCGTGCAGAGAAGCATCACCCACAAACACACCCCACTATGCGCCTGCTGCCGGCCACTCCCAGACACTCTAATCTAGCTCAGGGACATGTGGCACATGAAAGCTTTTCATTTCCTAACTCACACTTCTTAATGGATTCACATGCCCACCACAGCCTGCCTCTGTGTTTGATACAGTACTTGATTATGCAGAGATGAGTCCGCAGGGGCCTGATGAAGTGGATGCGAAATCAAGGGGAAGGAGGACTTGGATAACTCTGCAGCCCCCCCGCTCCCCTTAGAGTTAGAGGTTGAAGTGATGGGGAAATGATCACCCTCCAGTGGAAAAGGGGGAGATGAAGTGGCTTCCACCACGTGACCGGCCAGCAAGGGCTCCTCTGAGTGGACGCGCGTGTTGTGCTCCTGCATCAGCGTGTAATCCAGACTATTGAATGTGGCTGGAAAGAGTTGGATTTTGAGTCAGCAATTCTTTTCCCTAGAATTCCATTTGGAGTTAAATGATGATAATGTAATTGAGAACTTTGATATCTCTTTCCTGGACACTTTTGGACATGCGGGACTAGATTAATTCCTAAACAAAACAATGTTCCTCTGTGGGTTAAGTATTTGTATTTTCATCACAGTTAGTTTATTACCCTAACCAGCTATCTTAAGAATAAGTAAGACAGTGCAAGCGCAAGGGCCCGGGTTTGATTCCCCGGTAACCACATAACAATACTGGGTGTGGAGAACCACACCCAGCAGCAACCAGTACCACATACCACAGTGCCGGGCGTGGTGGCTCACGCCTGTAATCCCAGCACTCGGGAGGCAGAGGCAGGAGGATTGTGATGTGAGTTGGAGGCTGAGCTCAGGGCCAGCCTAAATCACAAAAGCGAGACCCTGTCTCAAAAAAAAAAAACCTAAAAAAAAAGAATAAGTAAGACAGGCATGATGATGCATGCCTGTAATCTCAGTATTCAGGAGGCTGAGGCAGGAGGATCATCATGAATTCAAGGCCAGCTGGAACTACATAATGAGTGAAAGGCAAGCCCAGACTATATAGCAAGACATGTCTCAAATAAAGAAAAAGGAAAAGCAAAAAGACCTAGAATAGAATATTCACCTATTTCCTGACTCGCTGGCTGTACTATTTCATGTGAATAGACAGACTAGCAGCTTCTGTGCAGTGCAGAGCTGGCGGCTGAAAGTCCAAACTCTCTCAAGAGACAGACTGATAGCAGACAGTAGAGAGAAGGGCTGGGGACATGGCAGACCTCAGCTCCCAGCGGGGCCTGAGGAGCCTCCACACACTGGCAACATTCCGAGTCTCTGAATCCCTGCCATAGCAGGAAACACCGCCCTTGGGCCTCTGCTGCTTATTTACACTGAAAACAAAACAAACAGCATGGAGCTCCAAACAAGAGCCACAGAATGGATCTATGAATGCATTGGAAGAAAAGTAATCTTACGGGCCGGGGGTTTAGCTCAGTGGTTCCAGCACCTGCCTTGCAAGTGCAAGGGCCCGGTTTCGATCCCCAGTAACCACATAGCTATACTGAGTGTGGAGACGGGCGTGGTGGCTCACTCCTGTAATCCCAGCACTCGGGAGGCAGAGGCAGGAGGATTGCTGGGAAGTGAGTTTGAGGCTGAGCTCAGGGCCACCCTGAACTACAAAGTGAGACCCTGTCTCAAAAAAAGAAAAAAAAAAAAAGAAAAATAATCTTATTTGTTTAGTATTCACTCATTTACTTCTTTGAATCTTATATATGTAAGTCAGATCTGTCTTCATATCCAAAGCAGAGTTTGCTGTGAGATATAAAAATTATCGTTCTCAGCCACACGACGAGACGCTCGGCCCAGGGTTGGCCATGTGTGTCTTATTTAGCTCAGTGTTTGTGTCTGTCTGGCTCAGACTATACAGAATTTTACCTGCCTTAAAGTCAACAAAGAAACTGTACTCAGCTGTATAATGTTCAAGCATCAAACTTTTAAAAATGTCTTCAAACCATATATTTTTAAATATATCCCGGTCACTCAAGAGAATAGACTGTAGTAGCCATTTTACATGACTTAACATCAAAGTCCTTAGTGACACTCACCCATGGGGATAAAGGATTTGCTCAGAGGGTGTGTAGCCTCTAGAGATATATTGTATACAACTTAGCATCTTCAGATATCCAAGTTTTTCCATGTTCTGGAAATCATATTGATCACAAGACAACTTTTCATGACTGCATAATATTCCACTTGGTACAGGCACCATATTTGGCTTCTCCATCTTTCAATGAACACTGGCATGGGCCACACATTTTCTAGGAGGGTAACTAATGGAAAAGCCAGAATCGTAAGACGGAGCGGTGTCGCGTTTGGCTAACACCAACAGCATCCGTCCCCGACCCCAACTAGGAAGTGTTAACTCCTCCGAAGAGAAGCAAAGTCTCTCCGGGGGAGGGGGAGGAGGAGGCGAAAGATCCCTCCTGGGCCAAGTAAGGCCAGCGGGCAGCTCCCAGCCTCGGTGTTCCAGCCTCACCTGTCCCATGCGATGCCTCATGTATTAAAACTGAAGTAAATACGTCTTGGGTAAACCATAGGGGCTGAACGCTGGCAAAATCAATGGCAGGCACGGAGAGGCGAGCACAGACGTGTCTGAGGAGAGGAAGGGAAGGGGCTGCACCGAGTCTCCGGCCGCATTACGTGGCACCGGCCGCCGGCAGTTAACAGCTATTATACAAACAACATGGAATGCGCCCGGCTTCTCCTGGTGGAAAAAGCTGCTCACGAGCCCCTGGGGGCGCCCGGTGCTCGCACCCCTGTCCAGCTGCGAGCCAAGTGTGTTGGTGTAAAAACTCAGCCTCGTAATGCTGCTTTGATAGAGTGTTAACAATCCTCAGCTTCGGGCAGAGCCGTTAACCAACAAAGTCGTCATTAACTGCTGGTAATGACCGCGTTTGGGGTTACTACCTAATTACAGGCTGCAGAGCCGGCTTCCCGGCCAGGGCAGCATTTCGCATCTGAGCACCCGGCCCGGGCTTCTCTCTGCCGCTGCTCCTTGGCCGCTGCCCCGGGAAGGACCAGGAGGGCCTGGCAGGGGCTGTGGCCGGTCCTCCCAAGGCCGCCAGGGCCCTGGACTCTGCAGTGGGTGAACAGGGGCGCTGCCGAGCATGCGCGCTCCGGGTGCCTGCGGGGACAGCTCTTCCCAGCTGCGACAGGAGGAACAGAAAGCCGCACCGTCCTCACACACATGCGCTCCGTCGCGCACTGGAACAATTCGGCCGCCTTTCAGAGCGCCGACTCTGCCGTCCTGCACAGGCTTCTCCCCGCGGAGGAAGGGGTGCCGTCCTCCAAGGTCAAGTCTTCGAGCTGTGATCCCCGATCCCCGGTGACTCCCAGGCCACACCCGGGCCGCTCCCGGACCCACACCAGGATCCCTGCAGAGGACCTCGGCACATCCCTCTGCCCTTGTGGGAATGTCTGCAGTCAGCAAGCTTGTCGCTTTCCACGTGCTGCCCTGTACAGGACACCCCACGTCCTTCCAGAACAAAGGCTGCGACTGGCCTGACCTTTGGGACGCTGTACCTTCAGCCCAGCACCTGGTACTGTTCAGGTGCCAGAGTCCTGAGTCCTGTCTCCCCCTGGAGACACAGCTACGTGCACTGAACTTTGCCCAGTGGAAATGGTAGGGCTTTGTGTGTCGGGCTCGAGACATAACGACTTGGCTGCGGTGTCCAGCGGCTGGCATGGACTCTGCTTCACCGTGCACCTGCGGCTTTCCACAGATGAGGCTAAGGGGACAGTAGGGAAAGGGCCACACGCATTTCCATACCTTCACCTGCAGCTGTGAATGCCGAAGGCACTCTGACCACCCTACCTCCCCTAGTGCCCAGGAAGCACCAGCATCTGTCACAATCGTAGGAAACTTCTCAGGAGCAAACACGGAGCCCATAAGAGACCCTGCAGACCCGGTGAGCTCCACGGTAAGGCCACGGTGCGAGAAAGGGTGTCCTGGGGCTGCCACCGTGATGGAGGCCCTGGGATGGTGCCAGCCAGGAGCCTCTGCCTCACAAACATGGCGGTGTCACTCCGGCGGGGACAGCTTCTGTGCCCCCTTCAGGATCCAGCCCAGCTGAGGCCAGGGGCCCTGGCAAAGGGTGCCTAGAGGAGCGCAGCAGCCCTGTCTTCTTGTCTTCTTCCCGTCTTCCTTTCTTCCTGTCTTTTGTCCTTCCGCGGAATACAGAGCTGTGTCTCGCTGGCTGCCCCACGGCTCTGAGGCTGTGGCTGGCTGGGAGGAAGGAGCAGGCGCTGCACCCCGGAAGAGGCCGGAGCAGAACCCTGAGTCCTGTCCGGGTCACGTGGCGGGTACGTGAGACCAGGCAAGAGCGGGTACCTGTGCCCAGCTCCACCCACAGGGAGGAGGCTGTGACGAGCTTCGCCGCTGCGCGGCTGCCTGTCCGCAGCGTGTGGAGCAGGGCCAAGCGGGCCGTGGCTCCGGGCTGTGTGTGGGGGCTGGGTCCCCCGTCAGCCGGCGCCGAGGGCCCCCTGTGGCCCAGCCCGCTCTGGCTCCCGCCAGCTCGCCCGTGGGGCCGGGCAGGAGGACAGCGGAAGTCCTCGCGTTCAGCGCAGCGCTGCGTCCCCCCAAACCATGCACACCGGGTGTGCGCGCCGTGGGTGCGTGTGCAGATTCTCAGCACCACGCTCTAAATCTGCGTCTGTTCTTTTGGAATATGAAAGGCATAGCTGACATTTCTTTCTGTCTCCACCCCTTGTTTGTAAGAACCTACTAACATGGATTTAGGGAAACTGTTTTGCAGGCACATTTGTCTGTGCCAGAATTAAATTAAAACAATATTAAAAATGCCTTTGAACGTGTTGCACAATTTTGAGAGAATATTTATAAACTGTGCTTGGGAGAACACCCTACCCGTCCGCTCCGTGAGCCAAATGCAGATTCACTCGAGAGCTTCCTCCGCCCGTAACGCCCCGGCCTGGACCCGCCCTGTGGCCGGGTCACCGAGGATGCGGCCTGGCCTGGGACGTCTTCACCTCTTGTTGCCAGCTCATGATGCTCAACACCACAGCATGGAGGATGAGAGGTTTGTCTCAGCTGTGGTGTGTTCAGTCAGCTTGGACAAATAAGGCAGCTCGGAGGGGAGCGTGGCAGAGGAGAAACAGCTCGGGGCGGGCAGACAGGAAGCGCAAGCAATCGAGGTGAGGGCGAAAGGCCCAGGCACGCGCACAGGATCAAGGGGGGGCGAAGGGCACGCGCACACGATCAAGGGAGGGGGAACGACACGCGCACGCGATCAAGGGAGGGGGAAGGACACACAGCTGATCAAGGGAGAGCTTAGGGCCCACACCTGCCCGGGCCAAGTCCTCACCAGCTCCACTCCCAGCACCCCCCAGCTGTGGCTCATCAGTGGACCAATCCAGTGTGACATGCGTGATCCAGTCAGCTCCCCACGCTCTGCCTGTGAGCACATGACACATTGCAGGACGTCCAGGTGGGAGCCGTGACACACGGAAGGTGGCGGGACCTTGAGCAGACAGAAGCCCGCCGTCAGGGTGGTAGTAGATGCTGCGGCCTACCTGGACCGAAAACCTCCCAGAACGCCGAGCTGGGCACCTTTACGGGCACTCGCAGGGCACAGCATCAGGTGACCAGACGGACGCTCCCTTCAGACCTGGCCTTCACCGTTTCAGGGCACAGGAGCACCGGGCTCTAAACAGAATGGTGCTTTTGGAAATCAACCATCCACAGCTTGTCAAGTCTCCATCCTTCCACACAAGGACTGACAGAAAGATACAGCCGGCAGAGGAACGGTTAAAGAAAATGTGGGATTTATACACAATGGAGCCTCCTGTGCTACAAAGGAGGTTGAACCTGAATCGTTTGTGGGAATAAGTCACCTTAAGACCATCACGTTGAACAACACAATCAAACGCACACTTAAATATCGCATGCTTTTTGCTCACATGAGAAACCCAAAGAATAAGCAAAGAGAAAAATAAAAGGCAGATAATAGAAGTGAGGAGCTAGGTCTTTTCCAAATGAGAAGAGATGGAGCGCTGGGGAGGCAGGAGGAGGTGAGAAGATGAGAAGAAAGAAACTGAAGGTGGTCGCATGTGGGAATCGACTCCCGACCACGGATGTGAGCACCAGGCCCCGGAAATGTGCTCTGAAACAAAGCTCTTCTAGCAGGAGTCGCGTTGCCAGGAATGCGGGGATAAGCTTCAAAGCCAGCAGGGTATTTGAGGGGAGCTAGTCCCAGTGTCTTTTTCTATAATAAATGCTTAAACTTCATACACTCGCCGTATTTTGCTTTTTCCTATGTTACGTGCCATGGTCTGTATTTTTCTCTCACCTCACAGGTCAGTAGCCAGGTCCTTCCACCCACACACACGCATGTGCAAACACACACGTACAGCCTTCGACGCAGCCGCGGTTGTGTACAAGACGCACGAGTACGGGAGTATGTGCCTGGTCTCGGTTCGCTTTCAGTCGGGGTGTCTTCCCGCCGCCTCTCCCTGTTTCACCACCTTGCCCAGCTTCCACAGCCACAGAGAGGTGGCTCTGGCGGCCTCGTGTCCCCCCGGGATGGGCTGGCACCGCACCCTCGGGCGGTCTGTGAACCTCAGGTCACCGGCCACTGTCTGCGGCAGACTTGGGAGCCCATCCTCCCGGCACCCCGCCCCCATGTCCGTTTCGGAGGGAGCGACGCGGCTGAGTTTGCTTCCAGTGGCAGCAAACAGCCCGCGGCGCCGGGACCACGGCAGCCGGGTGATCTCAGTGTGGAAGTCTGCGCACAGAGCAGCTGCTGCTGCTTCTTTCCATCTTGTGACTGTGATGCACAGTGCTTGAATTTTTGGAAAGGCCAAAATTACCTTTAAAAATAAAATATTTCAGATTGATAAACACATCAAAACTATTTCCATGGGAATTATTGGTCTCTTCTGTCCTCCTTGAATTACTCCACATTTTGTAATATAAACCCCCGAGTCGTCATATGGTACTAAGTGGGAGTATATCCGTCTGTAACACAGGAAAAAGCAAAAGGGTATTACTGCTTGTGCCTGAAATGACATGTTAATAACATGTAATAACACTGAATAATACTCTGCCTTATACAAATCATGAGCTAGATTACGAGTGCGGTTTTCATCATTTAATTCATGACGCCACAAACTGCAGCATAATTTGAGGTCATGCAGTCCAGATTTTCATACCGTATTAATTGTTTTGGAGGATAAACAACCCAGCAACATTAGTCATCTTGGACATTGAAAGTTATTTTTTAATTCCTCCGAAATTTTAAATGAAAAAATCAAGAAAACAAAAAACATATTATAAAAAGATATTGTTATTTTACTTATTTATTCTTATTACTTGTTTTTTTGAAATAGGGTCTCCCTATGTATCTCAGGCTGGCCTCAAACTGACAGTGATCCTCCTGTCTCAGCCTCCCAAGTGCTGGGATCATAGGTGTGCCCTACTATGCCTGCCGCAATGGGGATTGTTAAGTGTTGAAGCTTGGGGGTTCCCCAAGACCCGGTGCTAAAGTCTTGGCCCCCAGTGGAGCCATTTCGAAAGGGGGTGAACATTTCCAGGAGACAGGGCTGAGAAGAGTGGTGCAAGACATTCCTGCCTCTGCTCTTTCCCTCCTGGCTGCGTAGGCATGGTTTGCTTGGACACCCCTTCCGCGATGTGTGCCTCCGTGTGTGTAGCAATGCAACCATCTGATCGTGGATTGAACCTTAGTCACCATGAGCCTAAAGAATGCTTCTCTCCAGAAGCCAACAATTTCAGATGAGCAGGTTAGTGATAGAAAATGACCAGCCCTTAAACCCTGATCATTACTACATACATTTTTATCTTCTATTACATTTTACTATGGATTCAAGTGTGGTCTGAAAATAAATCCACAGGAAAAGATTTTGTTATATGCTATCTGCAAAGCTCCAAACCTTACCAGTGGTCTCAGTGGGTACAAGAGTGAAGGGCGAACACCACAGACTGTGCTATTCCAGGCAGCTCGTGTCTCAGATCTAATGGAGCATAGATCTCACTGAACCAAAACAAACAAAAAGACAAGTAAATTACTGCCTTCCCCTCCCAGACCTGCCTCCCTTGACCCCAGACCCTCCTCTGGAGCTGATCTGGTGTGGCTTCCTCCAGCACATACGTGGCTCACAGCCAGCAGTGCCTAAGTGCCTGTGCCAGGGAGCAGTGATGCTTTTGTTCTTTTCTGTGTCCCCAGTACCTAAGCTAGTCCTTGCATTTAGGAGCCACTCAGTGAAATATTCATCAAATGACTCCTGCACCACCACAAGGACCACAGAGCTGGGGAAGGGTGAAGCTGCCTTGTCAGTGGGCATCAAAGTTCCCTTCCCACGAAGCTGAACCTCTTCAACTCCCATAGTCTCTGCTTTGGTCAAAGATATTTTGGGGAAAAAAAAGATGTAAGTAAATATTGGAACAAAGGCACTTGAGTTCAACCTGGATAAGTAGTTTGTAAAGGAAGTCCTTTCAATTTATCAATATATTCTCCCTCTGGCCACAGACCAACACATCCTGGGTGCTGAAGGATATTAGTGAGGGCACTTTGATCTGATGCCAGAGATGCAGGCAGCCACAGGGCAGTACGGAGAACATGGGGGAGCCTAGGGGCTCCATCTAAGTGGAGGGCCACTTTGGCTGCTGAGAAGCAGAGAGCTGGGCTCCCACTCTGGTGCAGAGATGAATGGAAACTGTCCAGAAGCAGGTGGCAAAGCAGCTGCCATCTCCAGTGTGTTCAGAGTCTCTGAAGGACACAAGTCAAGTGATGCTCACCTCCTACTGTGGTGAGATTTCAGAGTTCTAGGTAAGAAAAATAACACTGAGTTGGAGGCCACTGGTAAAATAACGGCAAACATCATACAGCTCCTTCTAAACACGAGGCACGCCACACCTGTGGCCACACCTGGCCTTGTGCTTTAGGCGCCTTTGGAGCTCGTTTATGGGGAGATGAGGGGTCAGACGCAGGCTGAAAAAGTAGAGCTGGAACACTTGAGGCTGTACTTGATGGAGATTCTGCTCAGAGCTCAGAGGACCAGAATGCTGACATCAATTATCCTGGGAAAGACCCGGCTCTGAAGGTGTGTGCTGGGAAGAGCTGCACTGGCTCTGGGCTCCAGAAGATGCCTGTTCGTCAGCAGAAAGTTTGCCAGCATTTTGTTGATGCCCAGTGATTTTTCCTGAGACGGAGATAAATAAGGGCAGGAGAGACTCCAAGGCAGTCAGATGTTGAAGCGATGGGATGGATGTTGTTGGAGGCTTTTGGCCAGATTTACGTTGGAATCAAGAACAAAGGACCTGGAAGAATGATTTAAAACATTTAGAGTTTTACCATAAAGGAAATTCTGGTAAAAATTTAAAGATAAAGCAGAGAGCTGGGTGTGTTGGCTCACATCTGTAACCCCAGCACTTGGGAGGCAGGGGTGGGAAAATCACTGTGACTTTGAGGCTCACCTGGGCTTCAGAGTGAGTTTAGGGTCAGCCTGAACTGCAAAGTGAGACTCTTTTGAGACTTTTTTAGTCTTAAAAAATTTTAAAAAGAAATTAAAACAAAACTATAGCAGATTTCTGTGTAGGAACAAAGAATAGAACAGATGGTCTGAGGACATCACAAGAAGCAGCAGGACTCTACCCTCTGCAGCCTCAGATTGTGAAAATGAAAGATTTGTTTTAAAAAGAGAGTCCTAGGGTGCCGTGTGCCAAAACGATAGCAGCCTAGGGAAGTTGTTCCTAGACAACAGATCCCTACAGCCAAGAGAAAAGGAAGTTTGGCCACTGCTCCAGCTGGCAGCAGACCTTGGCATCATCTGCTTGGTGCTAGTTTTAGGCATGGGCAGAATGCAAGTGTTGCGGGGTCAGAAAGGCAGCTCCCCCGGTTTCAGAGGAGGTCGGAGAAGTTAAGCACTGTGCCCCTGAAGGAGAGAGTGCAGAGCTCTGAGGATGTGAGTGTGAAGCCAGAGACAAAGTGGAGACCACCAAGGGCTGGTGAGTCCAGGAACACGGATCCAGCACAGGACAAAAGCCAGGGAGTGAGAGTCACGTGAGGGCTGCAGCACAGGAGCCACCCAGCCCCTGTGGCGTCTGCACCTTGCCACAGACAGGAAGAGGACTGTGGGATTTGACGTTTGCTCTGCTGGATTTTAGTCTTCCTTTGCTCCCATTCCTTGTTACATCCTCTTTATAACTTGAGCAATGAAAAGTGTCTGTTTTGTGGCACTGAACGTTGGAGATGATTAATTCTGTTTTCACTCCTACAGGGGCTTGGAGCTAATGGTTTGCCTTATATCTCAGAGGAGACTTTGGGCTTGGACTTTTCAAAAGTGCTGAACCTGTGAGGACTTCGGTAAGTCTTGGAGATGGAATCAATGTCTTTTGAATAAAAGGATATTCCTGAATCCGTGTGAGTGGAGTCAGCCACAGAATGTCATGGCTTGTGTTTAGATGTCCTCTCCCAGCCCCATGCAGTCACAGGTGGAAGTTTTCAGAGGGGGCTGGTTGTAGAATGTATGACCCTAGGACTGATTCATGGAGCAATGCGAGGATCTTAAGGGCACTAGGATTAGTGTGTGAGTGGTACTGGCCGGAAGGAGCCCAGATAAGGGCAAGGACTGGAAGAGCTGTGATCACGATGCATATATATAATGTACCAATAAAGGTTTGAACTTAAAAAAGATTTTAAAAATGGAAGAGCTCTAAAACAGGTCAGAGCAAAAACATTAGGCCTGAGTTGCTTAAAGATCTGAAAAATCTCTTTAAAAATAACTATACCTAATATGTAAAGATATTTCACATCTCAGATAGCTGTGTTAGTTTCATGTATCCCTAAGAGTTAGAACTAGAAATGAATATGAGCTATAAAAAGGAATTTTAACATAACTGGGGAAAATTATGAAAACCAACTAAAGTAATGTGACACTTTTAGGAAATGATAGGTTTCCCGTTATTTGGAAATATTTGAGAAGTGTCTTCACATTCTTTAGTGAAACTTTGTTGAAGATGGTTTAAGCATCAGATCGCACTTGATCTACACTACACGGATGGCAGAGCGTGAGGCCACTGAGTGTTAAATCCCTGCCAGATGTCAGAGACCTGGGGAAGCAAGAGAGGGCAGGGCTCACCGGCACAGTTCAGATGTGCATCAGGTGGATCTGTCAGCGTAGATCCTGACGGATCCTGCACGTGACGTGGGAGGCGTTGTCCATGAGAATGAGCTAGGGAAGTGCCTGCTTGGGCTGCTATCATTTTAGAAGCAGAACTATTTGAATCGAAAGAAAATCAAGGAAGAGAAATGCTATCCCAGAAGCAATCTCGCTCCGGACTGTGCCTCAGAGAGCTCTTCCTTGTGTTTCTCCTGCACCAGCGGCTGTCACACTGTCTGGAGTGAAGATTCTCGGAGAACCTGGGTTCTGTTTTTTCTACTGCCCCCTGTACACACAGAATCTTCAAATGCCCAGTGCTTCATAATTCAGGCTTGAATTCAAGTTTATTACAAACAGAAGGACAACCTTTGTGGCTTTATGGTGCAAACGTGAACTTGCATAGTGTAGTGGCTGCTCAACTGGTATAATCATGACAATCATTAGCAACTTTATTTTTTAAAAAAATAATTTTAATTTATTGGCATATCTTAGGAATACTTTATGAGCACATTCCTCATTGAGAATTTGTACCTGTACATGATAGATCCTGATTCTTATTTTTCCTATTCTTTGGTCCTTCCTTCAACCTCCCCACTCCCTATAAGTATCGTTTCCTTTTTTCTTTTTTATCATCAAAATTTTTCTTTACTTTCTTTGCTTTCCCCTGCTCCACTGAATTTCCCTTTCCCCATGAACAATTTCTTTTTACTTCACAATGCCTATCATGCAATCTGAACCTCATTTACACCTTCAGTTTCTCACGCTAGAGAAATGACGCAGTATTTACACATCTGTGTCCTATTTATTTCACTTCTGCGAGTGGCCTCAAGGTGCATCCATTTAGCTCTAAATGCCTCTAATTTATCTTATCATTCGTTATGGCTGAGAAGTATTCCATTTTATTTTTTTAAAAAACTGACATCTTCATCCAGTCTCTAGTTGATGAACATTTGGACTCTTTCTAAGATTTATCTATTATAAACTGAGATGCTATAGACATGGGTGCACATATGTCACTTAGATATGACATTTTTAATTTTGTCATGAATATACCCAGCAGAGAAATAGCAGGGTCAAATGGGGTATCCAATCCTAGTTTTTGAGGGAAAACAATCTATATTCTTATAAACAGTGGAGAAGAGCTCCTTTCTCCCCACAGTCCCAGCAGCATTTGTTATTTGTTGATTTCTTGATAGCAGCCATTCTTCCCAGAAAGATGCGGAATCTCAGTGCTGATGACCACAGCACTCTGGGGAAGGAGTGGGAGAAGACATCGTAAAATGGAAAGACAGCCTTTGTTCCTAGATAGGGAGGGACACAGTTATCAAAACGGCCATACTCCCAACAAGGCTGTATACATTCAACCTAATACCAATTGAAATCCCAGAAACATTTTCATAGAGCTAAAGAAAATAATCCAAAAAGTCATCTGGAATCAGAAAATACCTAGAATAGCAGAAGCAACTCTAGGCAATAAACACATGGCCGGAGGTATCATAAAAGCCATCCTGAAACCATAATACAAAGCCACTATGATAATAGCAGTGTGGTACAGGCAAAGAAACAGACCCAAGGATCAGTAGAACAGACTAGAAGATGCAGAATCAGCTCCAGATGTACTAGATCATCTCATCATTGATAAAGGAGCCAAACCCCTCAATGGAAGAAAGATTGCCTCTTTAATAAGTGGTGCTTGAAAACTGGGTTTCAACCTGTCAAAGATTAAAACTAGATCCACATCTTCCACCATGTACTAAACTGAAATCGAAGTGGATTATAGATTAAATATTAAAACAGAAACACTAAATTAATTGGAAGACAGGTTAGGTGGAACTCTTGCAGACACTGGCATAGGGAAAACCTTTATGAACAAAACCTTAGCAGCATGAGAACTAACAGAAAGAAGCAACAGCTGGGATCTCTTCTTGTTAAAAAGCTTCTGCACAGCAAGAGAAACCACCAGCAGAGCAAAAAGACGACCTACAATGTGTGTGTGAGGGGAAATTACCAGCTGTCCTTCAGGCAAAGCACTTCTATCTAGAATATATAAAGAATTTTTAAAAAATCAGACCCTGAAATTTAAAGACCCAATTCAAAAACAGGCATCTGAAATGAACAGACACTTTTCAGATGACAAATGAAAGCAGCAAAGAAACATATGAAAAAAATATGGAGCATCCCTAGTAGTCCAAGAGCTGCAGATGAAAACTGGTGAACTTTATACAAAAAATGCAGGCCTGTGGAGTCCGAGTTTCCAAAGGCAGTGTTGGCCATTTACTCACAGCTCCCCAGATGGATTTGAAAGAATTACAAGAAATTCATCTACAGCCTTTGAACAAG
This sequence comes from Petromus typicus, assembly GCA_004026965.1. Taxonomy (NCBI): domain Eukaryota; kingdom Metazoa; phylum Chordata; class Mammalia; order Rodentia; family Petromuridae; genus Petromus; species Petromus typicus. The sequence continues at coordinate 20,614 of PVIR01012457.1, forward strand.
CAATATTGCCTTTCTCAGGAGACGTTGCTTGACTTGAGTTATTCAGATAACCACTTCAACTCTTTATCCCGATGCGTAAACTAAGGTGTTTTTTCTCTATATTTCTAGTTCTACATTTTCTAAATTTCTGCAAAATATAGAGAGCACTAATATAGAATATTCCAATGTCGGTCCAAGTTGACCACTCGAATGTGTTTCCTATAGCAATCGGAGTAGGACTGAGATGAGCCTGGGCCTCTCTGTTTTCTTGTGCTTATTTCTGTGTACTGTGTGTGTTTGTACATGCCCAGGTGCATGTGGGGATACAGCAACACTGAATAAAAGATCTATTTTGTATTGCCCCAGTGTAATTTTAAATGATGTCCCACACAATACCAAAACAAAATACATCTTGGTAATTATAGAGTAAATTAGCCTACTATTCTGTCATAACTGAGTGGGTGTTTAAGGCAGAATAGTGTAGAGTTCTGATGGAAACTTCTGCAACATAGAGTTCTACATAATCTATAGAAAGCACACTCATCTTCCTAGAGAATTTTTTTAACAAAAGCAAACATGACAAAATCCTGGGGTGAGGAAGACTGAGATACTGCTCTCAACTCCATATCATTAAAGAAACGTTTATTCTGATACTTGCTATCAATGTAAGAAAAATTTTACCCACGACCACTGAGATAGTAGTGAAAGTTGTTGCTGGATGGGAGGGAGGGTGTATACCACTCCAAATGAAGTAATGAATAGGGGTTTGTAATCAGTGAGCAGATTGCCAGGTCGTGGCTGGACAGTTTCAAAGATGAGATCATTGCTTTTCTCCACATCCTTGTCAGAATTTATCATTTGTCTTTTGACCAGATTCCTGCTAGAGTAGGGTGGTATCTCTTTGTGGTTTTAATTTGCATGTTGTTGATGGTTAGTGATATTCATCATTTTTCATATACCTGTTAGTCATTTATACTTCTTCATTTGAAAAGTGGCTATTTAAGTTTTTGTCAATATTTAATTTAGTTTCATTTGTCTGAGGATTTGTTTCATTTTTGCTATTGTGTTGTTTAACTTCTTACATATTCTGTGTAATGATACCTTATTGGAGCTAGAGTTTGCAAATCTTTTCTCCTGTTCTCAGGCTGTATCTTCACTTTGATTTCTTTGTTGTGTGGAAACTTTCTGAGTGTAATCTAAACTATCTATTTATGTTTGCTTTCATTTTCTGTTCTTCGAGGATTCCTCCAAAAAATTCTTTCCCATTCTCCTGCCAGGGTCTTGAAGTTAAAGTGTGTATTTTCTTCTAGTAGTTTTATGTTTTAGATCTTATAGTCAGGTCTTTAATTCATTTTGAATTGATGTCTATAACTGCTAAGAGTTAGATGTCTAGATTAATTTGTGTAGTCATTCTAGAAAATAGTGCAGAAATTCCTTGAGAAATAAGAATAGAACTATCACATGATCCAGAAACCTCTCTACTTAATATACATCAAAGGAAATGGATCAGGATGTCACAGAGACACCCTCATTTCCATGCTCATTACAGCACTATTTACAATAGCCAGGAGATGGAAATAGCCTGTGTCTGTCCACTAAGTAAGAAAGGTATCCCCACCACGGATAACTGTGCAGTCAGAAAAGAATTAAACCCTGTCATTTGTAACAGCACGGTTGGAAGTTGAAATGAGTATGTTAAGTGACATAAACAGAGTAGGAAAACACAAGTGCTACATGATCTCACATAAAACATGTTGATCCCGTAGAACTGGTGAGTAGGGTGGTGCTCACTAGAGGTTGGGGAAAGTAAGGAAGACTGGAGAGTCTGACCTGGGAACGCTCCTTATGTACAAATCTGAGCAAGGAACTCTGTGCTGCTGCCCATGGGTAACTGCAGACAGCAGCGATCAGTGCAACATGTGGTGGACCGTGTTAGGCTCAGAGGGGCCTCGCGCAGGCTCGGCTGAGGAACGCCCCTGTCAGCGTCTGCCATGAACACACAGCCCACCTTCAGAGGTGATGATGATGGGTTTTCAGACCTGGAAAAGATAATTTAAGTTTAAACTACACATTTTAGCGGTTTAGCGGTTATTTTGACAGGCCCCCAAATCCTGCAGGTTCTCCAGGGACCTTCACACAGCGTCCCCAGGGCAGCCTGAGTTCCGGGAGTGCGGGGCACACGCTCCGGGGAGGTCTGCCCACTCGGCGGGTCTCTCTGGTTTGATTAACAGGCAGAGAGGACACACGGCCTTGGCCTGGCGTCCAGGGAGCAGAGCAGCGGGGCTGCTGCCAGCACCTACTAGCTGAGTCCCCACAGCCTCTGAATGCAGCCCGAGTACCACCACGGCCCTCTCTAGAGCTCACCCACTACGCTGCACCAAATTACCAAGTCCAGGCTCTGAGCTGCCGCTCCAGCACGGTCCTTGGCGTTGCTGTGCCATGGTCCTGCTAGGATTCCTCCCCCACACACTTCATATCCATTAAGTGATTGAGGAGTTCTCCACGGATGTCATCAAAAGACAGATGTAGTGGGCTCTGCACTGTCTCCATGTGCAAATCAGGGTGTCTATGGGATGTGGTGTCCTGGGTGAAGGAGCGGACTGGTGAGCAGGCGGGAAGTGAACCCAGCAGGGAGAAGATCACGCTCATCTGTGTTCCGGGGGCTGCTGTCATGCTGAATACATATGGCTGGCTGGAAGCACTAGTGGGCTTGTTACAGTGGGACAGGCCACCGAGCGAATCCAGACAGCTCTAGAGAAACACGGGCAGGAGCTGGGAGGAATGAGTCCGGAGGAGACTGAAGGGCCGTAGCGAGTGCGCCAGTGGGGTGCGAGGTCAAGGCCGATCCTGAGTGGGGTGCGAGGTCAAGGCCAGTCCTGCGTGTCTGGTAATCGATGGTCAGCAGTGCAGGGTGAGGAGCAGGCTCAGATTGGGACACCACACATACCAGGGTCTGGCAGCTCTGGGCCTGGGACCAGGAGCAGGAGCACCACAGCCAGAGGGACCTGCAGACCTACGGGATGGTTAGTGGGGGGAGCCCAGAGCACTGAGACGCAAAGAGGGAAAGAGGCAAAGGGCAGAACCCAGGAACCCCAAGGAGTAGGCCATGGAGGGTAGGCTTGGCAGGCCATGGGGGGCAGAGCTCAGGCTCCTGACCTGAGCCCTGCGGAGATGGGAGACCTGGGCACGATCAGTGTGGATGTCTTTGGGGGAGGGGGCAGCAAGAGGACACCCAGAGCAACCAAAGGCCGGAGTCCTCGGAGTGCTGGCCTTGGGAGACAATGCAGAAGTAGGGCTGGGAATGGGGATGAGGGGAGGAAAGAGGACCCAAGAGGAGAAGCAGGGGCTCACACGCACACATACACACTCACAGGAACACAGATATACTGTCACACACACATACACACAGATTCACATATGAACACATATATACAGTCACATACACACACATGCACACACATAGTCACACAATACACACTCACATGCACACACATACACAGTCATGCACACACACATGCACACACGTACTCACATGAACACATATACAGTCACTTACACACATGCACACACATACCATCATGCACACATACACACAGATGTACATTCACATGCACACACACATGCACACACATACACACATGAACACATATACACAGTCACATACACACACATGCACACACATACATAATCTACATAATCATGTACACACCCACACAGGTGCACACTTGTATCCATGTACACACGCACTCACACAAATGCTCACTCACATAGACGCACACATCATAAGCACTTTCCTCCCATCTTTCCTCTGGGACCCGCTCAGGATTGAAAGTGAGTGGCAGGGGGTGGTTGACCACATGCTGCACAAACCTTGTCCTTCACTGTCTCCACTTTTTCTTACAGGGTACTCCTGATATCTCTTTTCATTTTCTTGTTGTTGTAGTAGATCTTTGAGATGCTGTACCTACCTGTTCACCTGTCAGTTAATCAGTGGGCTTCATAATTTTTTGGCACAGTTCCACGGGTAGAAATATTTTGATTTTCCTCTGCTAAATAATCACTCAGGAGTTCCAGTCCCAATCCTTCAAGAAAATTTCTGTGTGGCATTTTGTACTTCTTATTTTCTTTGTAAACTATCAAACTATTTGAACTACACATATTTGGTATCAAGTAAAGCACAGCCACTGGCCAATACTATGTGTTTCAAGTGACAACATAGATGCTGCACATTCATTTTACCTTCAGTTCTGTTATAGAAAGTTTCCAGTACAGGCTTCTGCTTTGTTGAGGTTTCTCTATCAATATTGCCATCATGGTGCAATGCTGACATCGGCAGTATCAGTTTGTTTTCCTTTGCCATATATAAAGCCAATGTGAATCTTTCTGAAATCCAATCATTAGACTACACAATTCTCTGTTTTCAAATTGCAACTTTTCATTTGGAATTTCTTCTTTCTTCATGTGTATAGTTCCTGGTCAGTCTGTGCTCTCTTAGCAAATAGTCTTGACTGGAAATTGTTAAACCACTTGCTGAATGCACATTCCATTTTAGTTTGGGAGATAAGAGCTACAAATCTGTTCATATTTGGTTTACTACTATATAAATAAGATCTGATGGCTGATTTCCAAGGTAAATTTCTAGTCTGAAAGCGTAATAAGTCTTTTCATCTACAAGAGCATACATTTTTACACTATTTTTGACCCATCACTTTTCCATAAGTCTTTTACATTCTTGCAGTTACCATAAGAAATCCCTGCTAAGTATATCAGACTTACCAATGCTTTCAGTTCAGCTGGTGAAATGTTAAAATAAAAAAAAATGAGTATGGCTATTGATGCATACAGAAAGTTTTGCTTGTATTTTAGTTTTTGTATATTTCACAATAACTTATAAAATTTTGTCTATTATACTTTAAAACATAAAAATGCTCAATGTAAAATAGGAAGAAGGGGGAAATGATGAGATTGTAACAAAAAAGTAAGGAAACAAATTTTATGTATATGGGGGGGCGGTGGGGTGGGTAAGGCTATGGGGAAAAAATGAGAATTAAGTTGTGTCTTATACTGGTACAAATCCCCATTATGGAGCGCAATCATGATGCGTATATGTAATGTACCAATAAAGATTAAAAAAAAAACATTGAATGGAAGTGGTAACATTCTTTCCAATAGATTCCAGCCCTGTCAAGATCCTCACTAAACTTTCTCGGACCTAATTCTAATATTAGATCATTTGGTTTGGTTGCTTGACCGCTTGGCAACATTTTGACTAGTCAAATATGCACTCACACTGCTGTTATCTTCATCATTTGAATCAAGGAAGTTTGCATTCCTTCTGTCTGTGTCAGTAAGTTCTTGTGCATTTCATTGGTCATATGGCCAATGTCAAAACCACCACCACCACTATCACCATCATCACCCACATCATTCTTCGGTTGTGAAAACTCATTTTACTAAAATAGTTCATCCTCATCATCTGTGCAAAAATAGTCTGATGATCCATTTTTCACTTCTGCCAAAACTTGCAAATATGATTTTTCATATGCCATTGTACTAAATTGAGCTACCTCTACCAAAAAATTAAAGGAAATCTTTTAAAAAACAAATATGTGGATATATAGAACCCTCTGTGATGCTTCAGTAAATATATGCAAAACCTACTAGACAGAATCATGTGTGTGAAAATCTGTTTGAAACTTTCACACAGGCACACATTTTGCTGTTCGTTGTACCAAGTGAGTAAACATAAAGATTGATTCCTGAATCCCTCAGGGACAGGGACTGAGACATTCAGCTACTGTTGTACTAAAATAATAATTTTCAGTAGAAAAGTAAGGGGTACATTTGTGAAACCCAGGGTTATGTTATACAGTGAATAACTCAGAAGAAAAAACACAAAATTTCTCTGTGAGCAGTGGTCAGTATAGGAAGAAGAGCCGCAGATAACCTAAATGTTGTGGGTTCATATAATGTGATCCATTTTAAGCTGTCTGACATGCCATGTAAACCTCAAGTCGCACACTGGCTTCTTCCCACGGCTACTATCTCTTTCAGATTGCCATCTACCAATATTACGTGGTTTCTCTTATATGAAAAATTCAAATTATAAATAAAGAGCAAAATAAAAGATAGATAAAGAGAAGCAAGGAGATGGATTCTTCTCAAAGGGTGAAGGAATCAAGCGATGCAGCAAAAAGAAGGCAAATGAGGGAAAAGAGATGAGAAACAGAATTAGTATATGTTAAACAGCTTTACCAACTACACATAAAGAATCCAGACACTGTCTACTGCACACATAGACTAATAGTGATATCAAAAGCACACACTGAGCTCACCTATAGCAAAAATCTGCATTTTGTCCTAGAAGTCCCAAAGGGTGGGAAATAATTTCACCACCTGGAAACCCACTGTATTGTACAGCCCTACACATCTCTGCTTCCAAATGGAAGGCACCTCCTCCGCGGGAAGTCAGCGAGTTTAGTGACCACTTCGTCAAGTGCTCCTGAGCCCCACCCAACTTCTAGAGTGTTCCTTCTGTCCCCACGCGTCTTGGCGCCCCCTCTGCAGTGCGCCTTCGTCGGTGCTCCACCGTCCTGATTCTGGGCACCCCAGGCCCACACACTCCCCTTGCCAGGGCTTCCCAAATGCCCGCCTAGTTCTGGTTGAGAGAAATGAATGGTGCTGGAGAAGGGACTCAGCTGGACTCATAGCAGCTGAAATATGTCAGAAAGAAGACGCGAGAGCTCAGATAAGTATGATCATTGTCATGAACTTGGATTTCTGTTTTGCCTCCTCTTGTTTCCTTCTGTACATCTTAGCAAAACTGAAGCTTGCTGCCGGCAATTAGTAATCGTGCCTTAGTTTCTGCCCAGGGCCACTGAGCCTCTGAGACTTTAACTTAGCTCGCAGTGTGTTTTCCTTCACCAGCAGTGGTGACTTCTCCCGGGTCCAGGAGGTGGTTCCAGCCACAGCTCACTTTCAACTCTCAGAACAGCAGCAGAGGCCTCCCGTCACTGGAGGATCCTCTCACTCAGAGAAGCTCTGACATCTGGCCACAGTCACACGCTGGGTTAATCCAATTATATGGAAATGGTAGCTTTTAAAGAAAACAAAATTCATGCTGAGTTTTGGCAGGAAACTTATTACAGTAGAGAGGGGTTCCTGTTTAGAAACTAGTGGCCTGGGTCTTAGAAATAATTGGGTTCAAGTAAACCGGCATTTGGTGGGTGAAGAGTTCAAACAGCACAAGCTCCTCCGGTCTTCTGCGCACTCAGAAGGCGCTGCCGCCCTCTGAGAACAGGCCCAGCCTCGATGCTGCTGTGTCGGCTGATTCTCCTCCGCGTCATCACCTTCTCTGCTGTGGTTCTCTCCCCAGTCCATAGTCCCACTCAGGGCCCCAGGTTAGAGTGGCTCCTCCTGGCTCTGGGGGTGCTTTCTGCTCTGAGTGTCTCTGACTGTCCTTGCTTCGGACAGCTGGACCGTGTGAGGAGCGCTCGTCAAGGAAGCTGAGCCGCTCTCCTTTGGAATTTGTCTGATATTGGTCTCAGGATCTGGCTGGGGCTGCGGTCGGAGGTCAAGAGTCATCTTATCACCCAGTCTCGGTGCCACGTGGTACCCACATCTTCCCACTGTGGAAAGTGACCTGCTCAGCCAAACTTGCATGGTTACTGTTCCCCGGACAGTAGCGCCCTGCTCTTTTTGCTCTGGATGCTTTGATGAGAGGTTATTACAGATACGGCATGAGAGAGGTAAGAGTCAGCTGCAATTCCTGGAGTGCAGGGTGTCTACACTAATTATTTGGAAATCTTCTTCCAAAGAGACTGTTGATTGTTCTCATTTATTTATGAGTTTGTATCATGTTCTTTTTAAAGTTTGGAATACAACCCAATACCATTTCTTGCATTTTTTAAACAAAGTGGCTCCGGGTCCCTTCTATACACCTTTATTGTGTATGGATATCTGTGTGTGGGGGGGTGTGGGTGTGTAGCCTGAGTTCCTTTATTCTTTGATAGTACAATACACTCAAGGCTCATCCTGAATATTCCCTGCCACAGTCTTAAAATAAAGCATGCTTCTCTAAAGATTTCTGGTCCATTGTATTGCAAAGTGGTATTAGAAGACAACTCTGTGGGTTAGGTAAGTTGCTGTTGGAGAGGTGACTGCTTCCGGTCTTATGAGCTGATGGAAGGAGGGCACACGTGTGTATACACTGACCCTGCATACACACTTCTCCAGCAAGACCTCTCGAGGTACCTGTATCTGTTATGCTAGCCTGGACTTGTGCTGTGGAGTCTGTTCTTAATCCATCACTACGCTGTCCTTTGCTGTTTCCCATCTGTGACATCCATTTATTTAATTGATCATTCCCAGTAGACACATATAGTAGTTTCAGAATCTACCTGTACCCCATGGGGAAATATATCAACTCGAATGCATTGCTTATGTACAGGGTTAGGCTTTTTCTTAATTAGTCTGACAATAACCACTTACTTAGAAAGCAACTGAGGCCAACACCTTGGTCCACATCCACTTCAGTGAAGTTGTTTCTTACATTCGTAACACCCTTAGGTTATTCAGGGTAGTTCTTATTTTCATATTGGTGTTCCCTTACTTCCTAAATGATTACTTTAAATCTGCAGGCATTACACTTGACTCTTAGTGCTGTGAAGTTCAAAATGTGTGGTGCTGTGTACCCCCATTACAGAGTCACATAGACCGTGTATTTTAGTCATTAAAAAATAACTCCTATGCTCCACCTATGTAATCTCAGTGCTCTGAAATTTCCAAAAACCAAGGATTTAAGATATCCAATCTGTCTAATCATAGGACATCTTATAAAGGAATCATGCAAACGGGCTATTTTTCAGACATCTTTCTTTCACTGATGTGTATGAATCTTGAAATAACCCATGCTGTACAGCTTACTTTTGTTGCTCTCAGTATCCTTTTTGGATTATTTAAAGACGTTGTTTCTGCAGTCATGCATTAATTCAACAAATACCAAATTCAGTAAATATGTATTAGGTATGTTTTAGACACTGAGCCTAGGGTGCTAAGCAAAACAGACAGTAATTCGGGGATTCCCAAGCACTAGACAAAATAAATGAGGAAAGAAAGATAAGTAAGATAGTGAGTTGTCCTTTTCTTTCCGTTTTTTAAGCACGTGTTTGTCATGATCCACTTGTTTGTACACCCGCTGAATACTGGCATCTTACTGTTCTTGGGTCCTGACAATTATTTCACAAAGCAACTCTTGTATAAATACTCACATTTCTGTGCATATAAATTTTCAGATCAGATGGATCAGACTCGAAATGTGTTGCTGTGGCCGTAATGATGGTACATTCTGCTCTGTAAGCAGTTCCTCCTTCCCTTGGGGGGCTGCCACGCCGCATCTCCAACAGTGACAGACAAGAAGTCCTGCACTCCTGGTCCTGCCTGTTACCGGGCTGCCCACAGTCTGGGAATTTTTCTTCTCTAGAGGTGTGTAATGGCATCGTTTTTAAATTTGCACCTCGCTAACAAGTGATATCAGCTATCTTTCATTGTACTTATTTTCCATTTGTCTATCTTTTCTGGTAAGGTTTTTGTTCCTATATAATGATCATTTTAATTTTTTCTAAGGTTAAATTTTAAGTTTTCTACCTACATTTTTGATATAAGTTCTTCATCAGGTAAGTGTCTTACAAATATTTCCATTCAACCTTTTGTGTCTTTCCTAGATTTTTTTATTTTAACAAAGACCAATTTATTTTTCTTTCACAGATGGTGCTTTTGATTTTTTTTCTAAACATTCATCAAGCTCTAGACATTGGAAAGTTTCTCATTTCTTTTCCTCTAGCAATGCTATATTTTATATATTACATTTAAGTTTATAAATTACTTTGAGTTAAATTTTACAGAAAGTCTAAACTCCTTGATCCATTTTTTCCATAATGATGTCTCTTGTTCTAACATCAATTATACACAGGACTATTTTTTTATACTAAGTCATCTTTGCTCCTTTATCAAAACCCAGTACACTCTAACTATGCGGATGGTCCTGGTACTTGACTCTATTTTGTCGATCTATCTATTCTTTCTCTAATGCAAGCCTGTCTCAGTGCTTTAGAAAAAGCCTTGGCACCACACAGTGTGGTTGATAAACATACCACAGATTTTTGCTTCTCTGGGACTATGTTTGGTGTCATAGTTTTGCTTCCTTTCCACATAAGCTTTACAGTGAGTATGTCAATATTTGGAAAGTAGATTACTGGGATTTTTATTGAAATTATATAGAAATTAAATCTACAGATTCATTAAGTTCAGCAGAACTAATCACACTACTCAGTCTTCCTATTTATGACCTCAGAAGCTCTATTTATAAATCCTTGGCTCTATTTTTTCAGTGTTTTGCAGTTTTTCACCAAGATACTTTATAGTTTTATCCCTGTATATTTATTTAGGCCACCATAAATGTTACATATTTTGTATTTAAAATTCCAGGGTCTCACAGCTGGCACACATGAACACACTTGGCTTGTGTAGTGACTTTGCCCACTTGCCAGACTTGTTTAGTGGTTCTAGGAGATTTTTGTTGCTGTTTTTGCAGATTTTGAAATTCTGGACACATCTAATTGTGTCACTTGTAAATAAAGAGCTTTGTTGCTCCTTTTTGACCTGCGTTACAGTAGTAACAAACACCTCAATACGTAAAGAAGCAATGTCTGCAGCCTCATGGCGTAAGAGCGGGGAGAGAAGACGACCCAGGGTAGACACCGAATGGCCTGAAGATGCATGGTAAAGGCTTGGTCTCCGCGCGGCCTCCCTGGCAAGCCGTCGGGCAGAGCAGACTGGGAGGACCCAGGGTCCCGGCTGAGCTCTGGAAAGTGAGTGACTGTGGCGTTCTGCGCTCCCCTCCTTCCCCCTGCCTGGCTAGAGACACAATCTGGGGAAAGCCAAACTCACGGAGCCACCTGGACAGAGGTTCACTTGACTCACACTTCGTGAAGTTTCAGTCCATAATGGCGGCTCCAAGGCAGGGAAGGTGCACACAGGCATCGCAGAGGAGAAACTGCACGGCGCCTTGTATCTTACTCAAGCCGCCCCGGGGAAGACTGCATGAGGCTGTGGAGGACATCGAGACACAAGCCTTAACACTGCCCAGCCATAAGCCCCACCTCCAGCTCATCTGATGTTCTCTTTACAGTAGCTGTACAGCAGCCTCATCGTCATGGCAAAGCATCTGGTCTAAACAGCACCACTTTCGCATGGTGGCTGGTTTAGGCCACAATCCTGCTCTGATCGTGACATATGGGGTCACTGTGGAAGCTGCTGTGACTGTGTCCTTTACCAACATGTGGAAGTTTCCTTCTGTGCTTAGGGTGCTGTGAGCCATCACTTCAAATGAGCATTTGATTTTGCTGATTTTTCTATATTAATCAATATAGTCAGGTAAGTTTGCTTTTTCAGATTATTGATATGGAATCACATTAACTGAATTTTGAAATAACTAACTCAGGTTAACTTACCTAGAATAAATCTCACTATTTAGGTCACATAGTCCTTATTAGATTATGTTTGCTGATATTTGATTGGGGATTACACACTTAGGCTCTTGAGAGGTGCTGGTCTAGTCCCCTCTGGAATGTCTATCTGGCTTTTTTACTAGGAGAGTGTTTACCTCATAAAATAAGTAGGCAAATGTCCTCTGTCCATGACTCCTGTTGACAAAAATAGTTTTTATTTTTTAATCCATTCTGATAAACTGTCTTTTAATTTATCTACTCAGACTATTCACATTTAAAGTGGTAATTAGTTATATTTCATCACATCTTTCATTATTCTTATGTCACATTTATTCTTTTCTCCCCTCTATTTTTCTGCCTCCTCTAGTTTGATGAGAGCATTTCTATGATTCTGTTTTCCTCTTACCATATCAAATACACTTCTTTTTAAGTTAGTATACCCTTCAGAGCCTGGCGTGGAGTTCGCAGCACGTGTCTGTATGTGATGTGAGGCCAGGCCCTACTTCCCTGTGCAGTCAGGATCTAATGTAATCAGAATTATTTTAGGGGAAAGAATTAAGTCAATAAAAGAAGCAAAAATAAAATGTCTTATTTTATCTTCATTTATTCCTTTGCTAGGACTCTATTTTCTCTCCAGCAAATTCAAGTTCATGAACTTAATCATCTGCTTTCTCTGTGAAGAACTTCATTTAATATTCTATGAAAGACAGATTTAATGGCAGAAATGTCCTCAGTTTGATTATTTAAGGAAGTTTGTACATTTCCCTCACTTTTGAAGGCTAATTCCTTAAATGTGAGCTTTACCTTTGATATTCTTGGTTTTCAACACTAAATCATCTCTCCCACTGTCTCCTTATTTTGATGGTTTCAGATGAAAAGTCTGTTGTATTTCTGATCTATTTCAGTATGCATAAGGGAGAGTTGTTTTCCTCTTGGCTATTTAAATACTTTGTCTTCAATTTTTTTGCAGTTATTTTAGTGCAGTGCACTATTAATATAATAGTTCTCAATGTGTACAGTTGAGTATATAATTATTTATTATGCTTAATGTTTCTTGAGATTTCTAAACATGGGGTATTGGGTCTATTATAAACTATCGAAAGTTACTGGCTTTTTTACTTCAAATGTTTCTTTGAGGGAACTCTGTCTTGCTTCTCCTTTCAGTATTCTGTGTGTGTGTTTGCGTGTGTGTGAGAGAGAGAGAGAGACAGAGAGAGAGACAGACAGACATACAGAGAGAGACAGACAGAGAGAGAGACAGAGAGAATAGGGAGGGAGGGAGAGATTATCCCAGAACTCTAGAATGTTTTTGTCTATTTTATTTCTTCGCCCATTTTTCTGCCTTTCATTCAGGTTTAGAAAGATGTCACTGACCCATCATGTAGGTCCTTATTATGTCTTTGGCTGCGGTATTCAATGGTAAGCCTGTCAAAGACTGTCTTCTGTTCTCTGCCTTTGTTTTTATTTCATGCATCTTTATTTCTTGTTTTACCATATGCCTTAACTTCAATTATTTCAAACTCCCTGCTATTTCCAAATCAAACCTGCTGCCATCTCTGCGTCTGGTTTGCTGTGTCTTTAGAGCTGTGTCTCTTTGCTGCATTTGGCCGGGGTATACTTCTCTGTTGAAAGCTGGATGTGCTGTATCTGGTAGTGAACAGTACACTGTTCCAGTTTCTTTGTCTCCAGGAACTTCTGCATCCGATGAGCAGGTTTCAGAAGTGCCCTGCAGACGTGCTCGTTTCTCCAGGTCACAGGGTGGCACTTCACCCTGAAAATTCAGCTGCGGATGGGATCACAGAAGGCCACGGATTTTGGTAAGAAAGGGACGCCTTTTGTTTTTCTTATATATCAAAACAAATTGGAAACTCCATAATTACATTCTTTAAGCCACCTTAGGAAATCCCTGCACCTCACCTGACCAAGGCACAGGTAAAGGTGTGTTGTGTTCCACATCTGACGCAGGTGTGAATGAGTATGAATCTGAATGGAGACACTATACAATTTATATACCTAATAAGATGCTTGGTCTAATATTTTCATTTTTGTAACTGTATCACATAAAAATAAATGCACATAATTTATAAAATGCACATGGTGGTTTTGATCTGCTCATTCTGGCAGCACTATCTCCATTCAGGAGCACGCCCAGGCCAGTTTGCTGGAGGATGAGACATAGAGGAAGGGGGGCGAGGCATCTGGTCCCCAGATGGCGCCCAGGACTGTGGGCAAGCCCTCTGGAGATGCTCAGGGTGGCCTCGAGCAATACTCCAGGCCTAGAGGTGGCAGTGCCAATGCCCTTAAGCATTTTGGTTGCTGACTCCACAGCTTTTTGTGGCAATCTATGACCAGTTGCACCTGTGGGCCTAGAAGGTTGTCCTTCACACAGTGTCAAATCCTGAAAGTCACGCTGTGTGTGTGTGCACCTGCCACCCTGTCTGCGCATGTAGCGTGAATATAAGAACACAGTCTTTGATGTAGAGGACAGGATCCACAAGTGGAGAGAACCACTTGGTTTTGATGCTGTCACGACCACGCCCAGAGCTCTGGTGTCATCTGTAGTCCAGCCACCTCTGCTTGTGGGTTTGGGGTCCCACAACTTTCTCCATTTGCTCCGTCTCACAGTGGAAGACAGGAAGCATGAAGCATGAAGCATGAAGCATGCAGAGCAGGGACTGTGGCCTTCCTAGGGGGAGACACAGGGCCAGAGCTCTCCCAGTATCGCAGGGTCCCAGCAGGACCTCCAGTTCCTGGCCTGGAGTAGAGTCTCAAACCCTGAGAGCCAGCTCCTCCCTGAGCTCAACCTCAACTGCAGCCTGGGCTGGGGCTGGTCCCTGAGCAAGAAGGGTGGACTAGTCCTCAGGATGAAGGTGACTTCCGGCTCCATTGAAGACAGGGAGAGCCATCCTCCTCCTGGACCCTGGACCCCAGTAGGCTGCACCCAGTCCAATCTGCTTTTCAAGGACTCACTGGGGCAGAAAAACCCCTTGTCAAAGGAAAGTTCTCTGTCTCTATTAATTCTGTTGCTAATAAGCCAGAGAGCAGTGCATTGTTAACCCAAGTGCCCTTATAATGGTTTTATAAGCTATTTAATCTCCAAAGAAAAGAACACCACAGCCCCTTCTACATAAATCACACTCAAACAGGATTTCTGTCTTTCCATGTTAATGCAATCCCATAACCACTACGTTCAAAGCCCCCAAACTCCATATCGCAGCAGCATGTGTCCAGCCAAACAGGAGGATTTAAAACAAAAGCAATTTGTCTTCCTCCTGTCAGATGCACTAGAGTCTAAAGGAAGCAGCTTTCAGTTCCTGCAGCCCGAGCTCAGGTGCCTGGAGAGGAGGTGGCAGGAGACACAGCACGAAGCCAGCCTGACCGCAGCGGCAGCCTGTGACAGCCAGGCCAAGGCAGGCCGGCAGGGTCCTGTCTGCTGCGCAGCCCCCGCCCAGGCCTGGGGCACACAAGGCTCCCAGATCTGTTCAGAGGGCAGCTGTGCAGCAAGGCTAGGGACCCAAACAGCGGCTGGCTCTGGGGTGGGCACGGAGCCCGGGGCACGGTGTGAGGTCTCCAGAAAGGTGTGGCACTGGGGGCTGTGGGCCTGGGGTGATGCTGTCCAGCAGGGGGCAGAGGACCCACTTCTGGCATGTGATGCTCTGCCAGGGCCTCTCCACACGCCTGGAGCCCTTGGAAAACAAGGGTGGGGTCCAGAGGCATGTCCAGCGGGTCCATTGTGCTGTCTGCACTATTCCCTGTCTGCTGCAGGCAGTCTTAGGAAAAGGGTCACCCCAGGCCCAGCCCACGTCTCTGCAGGGCCAGACTGCCAAGCTTCTCCAGGGACCCTCTAGACCCCTCAGAGCCAGGCTGAGGGGTCTACTGTGAAAAAGCTACACACAAGCTCTAAGCCACACCCCGAGCCAGCAAAGGAATATCAGGATCAAAGACACCCGACCACTCATCAGTTCTAAAATATTCTATTAAATATAAAATAAACAATATAACAGGGAATTAACTGCCCCTTTTTGGCATTTGACTCACATGTCTAGACAACTTTGCATAACATAATTCCCAATGATCAGAAATCAGTCTGTTTCTTGTGGACATATTATGATAAGTGATGACCGTTATAATTCTGGAAATTACAGAAATTCTTTAGCCCTTTTCATGTAAGCTACCTTTTTTGTCAAATCTAGGGATCTCATTAAAAGCTGAATTACATATTTATCAACTTCAATATGTAGCAATTACACTGTAAAGACTACTGTAGACAGAGCACGCACAGTAATTATGTCTGGCTGCTTACAATAATTAAGCAGACGTGAGCCAGTGCCCCACGTAGGCTGTGCGTCCTCGCTCAGCTCCACACCAGACCTCGCGCCCTCAGAAGCCGGCCTCCAGCAGCCCCCTGCGCCGAGAACCGTCCCTGACCTTCACATTTGACTTTGATTCTGCATCAGCCATTTAAATGGGAGTCGTAAGCGGCGGAGTCAGATAAAACTGTACCTGGGCAGATTTGTCAAGTGGGAAGGAGGATGCGGTGTTGCCACAGGCATATGGAAGAGATAAAAGCCGGATAAAAGCCTTTTTAAAGGTAGAAGATAATGAATATGAGGCAAAGAGGGGATGAACTGAGAAAGAGTTTTGCGGGTTTTTTATTTTTTTAATTTTTTTATTTTTTTAGTGCACAGAGAAAGTTTCTTTAAGAAAAACGGGAGAGAGGCGACACGCCTGTCCTCTGCTGGGCCGAGCCGGCTGGCGTGGCCCTGCAGATGACCTGGTGCTCCAGCCAAGGACTGTGGCATTTTGAAGCGAGCAGAGGCAGAAGCCGTTTACCTCTGAGACTGAGTCCTCGACAGCGAATTTTTAGATTTAATGGGATGCAGGGTCATTTCCCACGAGCTAGTTAGGGACCTTTGAGCTTCAAAATGCGATTCTCTCTCAGAAGTGCCTGGAGCTGACGAGGAGCCGTGGTTCACGCATTCTTCAGAGGGGATCAAATCATGTTTATACATCCCGACGCCGCGGAGAGCGGCTCTCCGACCATAGACACCCAAGCCACGACTGCAGGGGGCACTTTAAGTTTTTTTCTTCTCTATTTCGTTTTATTTGTATAACTTGCTTTGTAGAAAAAAAAAAAAAGAATCTATTTACACGCATTTCGGGATGGGAAGGTGGCAGAAATGAAGACAGGAAGTAAGACGGCAGCTGGTTCCCAGCTGGAGCTGAGCTCCACATTTCCGGCAGCCCGGATGCAGGGCGGGGTGCTTCAGGAGCAGGACGGAGCCAGGGCCCGAAGGGACGCACCACAGCCACCTGCAGCACTGTCACATTTCAGTTTTGTGTTTAAACCTGCATGGGTGTCCCGCCTCGCCCCACAGCCCACCAGCCCCAGGCCGGAGCTCGCTGTGTGCCGCTCACCAGAGCCCCTCGTTCCCTCTCGGGCAGACAGAAGGCTTCCTCGGCTGAGGGGCGCTCACGCGGGACGTGTGTGCGGCTGAGCTGCTCAGGGGCACCGAGGGGAGAGGCGGCTCCCTGCTGGAGGCTGCGGCTAGCTGCTGATGTCCAGAACCCTTCTGTGCTGCAAAGACACTCACCGTTACCTTATCACAGAATGACCAGGACTCGGTTTTATCGTGTTTAACTGAGTTCAAGGTCCAGAAAGTCTAGTTTTAAATTTCAAGTTGGTCGGTACGCTTCCGGAGGGCAGACATTTCTCTAGACTCTCTGCTCTTCCCGTTACAGAGAATGGGGGGCCGGGGGACGCACAGTCTTGTCTTAGTTCAGGAATTCTGAAATAAAGTCGGAAAGAACTTAGGGTTCAAGAAGGACTCTTGAGGGGCTGGGGATTTAGCTCACAGGTTCTGGCACCTACCTTGCAAGCACAAGGGCCGGGGTTCAATGCCCAGTTCGATCCCTGGTAACCAGATACAACAAAGCTGGGCATGATGACTCGCGCCCACCAGTAATCAGTACCACATACCACAATGTTGGGTGTATGATCACCCAGCACTCGGGAGGCAGAGGTAGGAGGATTACTGAGTTTGAGCTGAGTTCAAGACCAACCTGAACTTCAAAGTGAGACCTTGTCTCAAAAAAAAAAAAAGAAGTATCCGTGGGAGAACGCTCACACGGAACCTGCATGGTCAAGTGGACCCGCTTTTGTGTAAGTCACACAGGGGTGGCATTTGGGGCTCTGCAAGTGGCTAGACAAGCTCTCAGGGACACTCTGCCATCTAAGTGGGGATGAACTAGAAAGGTAGCTCTTCGATGTCGGAACACTTTACCTCCTAGTATTTACTCTGGTCCTGTTCCATTAAGATGATGCTAACTAACTTGACTACTCAGGTAGTGGAATAGACTTTCAGAGATTTGTTAGTAGAAGGATATTGTAATGATAATAAAGTAAGTGCTGATCCACCCACCTGTGCTGGTGTCTCAGGCTGGGAAGGACAACAGTGCACTGTTGGGCCGTAGCCTGTCATGACTCTGGACCAGCACTGCTTTGGATAATCCTACACAAGAACTAGCTCTCACATCAGAGACTACTCCGGAGCCAAATTCAGTGACTCCTCCAGGCTGTTTGCTCTCCTAGGAAGGCTTTCTGGACTGAACAGTGTCTCCCAAAATTCACACAGCCAACCTCCCAGGCCTCCCAGCCAACCTCCAGGCCTCCCAGCCAACCTCCCAACCCCTAATACCTCAGGATGCGATTGTGTTTGGGCTGGAACTGTAAATCCCAATCGAGCATGATACCTCGATAGCTATAAACCGGTACAACCATGGTGCCATCTGTGGAGCTCTTACGCACTGTAACTAGGAATTCCATCTGACCCAGCTCTTCGCCTGCTAGGATGTCCCCAGAGCTGAACACTGATCCACGCATGCCCGTGTGTACAGTAGCGTGACCCAAAACAGCCAAGTATGGAAGTGGCTTATATGTTCATAAACAGATGAGTAGAGAGAGGAAGTGTGGATTTACACATTGTGGAACACTACTCTGCTGTAAAGAAGGATAAACTTGAGTCACTTGTAAGAAAATAGATGTAGCTTGAGACTACAGAGTTAAGTGAAATAAAACAGACACAAAAGCTTAAATAAAAGATAATTTCTCCAATATAAGAAATCCAAAATATGTATAATGTGTAAAGAACAAGAAATAATAAGAAGCAAGCGTGTAGATTTTGTTCAAAAGAGAAGAGGATGGAAAGATGGATAAAGGGTAAGGAAGGGAGAGAACGGGGATGAGAGAAGAAATAAGATGTGTGGCGTACGTGAGCCAGCTTCACACAGGAGTGTGGATGTTCCGGACCGCAGACACAGACGGGTAAGAAATAAACCTGAAAAAGGAAAGAATGAGAGGAGGTTTGGGACAGGCGAGTCGAAAGGAAAGATCATGTGAAGATACCATTACAAGAGGCCTCAGGGAGGCCAGCCTGACCCACAGCCAGGTCTCACACCCCGGGCTCCAGAGCCACGGGCGTGGGGAAGCTGCTGCTCCCTGCTTGGCTCTGTGCAGGGGAAATGGTCTTGCCTTTCCCTACAATAGATGGTTCAGCTACAATAGATGGTTCTAGTTTCTTCTGCTTGGCTTAAAGGTATTTCCACAGTGTTCAACCATGCTCCCCTGTGAGGTGTCTGTGGTCTGCAAAGTCCTCCCAGAGACCCCACGTCTAGAGGCTGGTGTTGGAGGAAGTATTGGGGTCTCACCAAGGCCTGGTGGCTGCAGGACACCAGCCCAGGAAGGTGCTGTGCCGGACTGAGTGAGCTGCGTCACTTTATATAGCAAGTTCTGACTCAAAGCATGAATATTAATTGTAGGGGGTGAAAAGCAAATATTATAAAATCAATCTACTTAAAACAGAACCATAAATCTTATTACATTTCCAGCCACGTAGTGCTCAGATGTGAGCGACAGATGTTAGTACTGGAGATGAAATTGCTTCCTCCAGATGTCCTGGCTCTCTGCAGACAGCCTCGGCTCCTGGTACTCTCACAAGTGCAGGGTTCTGGGTGTACAGCATGTTGTGGTGTGACATGGCGTGGCATGGCACGGTGTGGCGTAGTGTGGAGCGGTGTGGTGTGGCATGGAGTGGAGAGAAGACAGAGCAAAGCAGAGGATCGGGGGCAGGATGATGAGGCGAACCTGGTTTCTGTCCACATGACTTGCAGTACTAGGTAGCTATAACCCTGAAAGGACAACAGAGCACTTTAAACCAGATAGTACACAGCTTAAAAACAGATGATCTAGTGATTGATTGCCTATTCGTATTGGATATCATATTGCTTATTTCACTGAATTTGCTTCTCAGAATTTGTTGTTCAGTTAGGTTGATAATAAAATTATCATATCTTCAATAGCCTGGTGATTCTTGTGTTTGACCTCTCAAGCTCCTTGCTGTGCTTAAAAATTATTGAAGAACTCGAAGCAAGATTTTCCCTTTGTGTGAGTTTAATATCTATACTATTAGACAATAATACTGAGTATATTAAATTCACATGGAAGCATTAAAGATGAGGCTGACATAGCATATTTTTGGAAAATAGCTATATATTCTAACACAAAAAAGAAAGGGCAAATCTACCATCCAGCAAGTAGCAAGGTTTGGAGGCCTTGCTGACAACTAGTCTCGCTCTAGCCTTAGGTGTGAGCCGGCCCCATGCTTGTAAGCAGGGTGGGAGGGAAGGGCGCCAGTGAGTGTGTCCCGGTGATCGGCCCTGAGCACTGCTCTGGAGACGGGCAGGTGCCTGTTGTGCAGAGGGGAGGCTGAGCCCAGCCTAGTGCAAGGCAGATGCACCGACATGAAGAGCCCAGGCCTGGTAGAGGGGTGCCAGGCTCCCCTGATCTATGGAGATGCATCTCGCTCTCCAGCCTAGCGGTGTGGAGAGGCCATGGCATGTGTGCCAGGTTGCTGGGCAGCCACGCTGACCCTCCCCCTCCGGGACTTTGACCCTGCAGAGCTTCAGGAACAGGAGCCTGTCTGAGTTACTCAGCCAGCTGCCTGGGGATGGCAGCCTGAATGGGCGACCCCCTGGGGCACGGGTGTCAGGGCAGGCAGAGGATGTGCGTGACTCAGTGGAGCACTGCCGCACAGGAGCGCCAGGTCTCAAGGGGAGAAGAGGGCGAGGCCTGCGAGGCTGGGGGAAGAGGGCTGTCTTTAAGCACTGCTAAAGCACTGATAAAGCATGTCCCTGGAAACTGATGGGGAAAGAGACCTCAGCAGGCCACTCAGGCCACCCGCCCGGGCTTCCTTGGCGGGGACGTGAGTGCAGGTGTGACGGGAGGGAGCGCCCTCTCCACGCCGCTTTCCAGTGTTTAAAGACTTTAACTCTCCGTTTAGTCAGCCCCAGTGGAGCGAGCTGCAGCGGAGCCAGCCCTGATATTAATACACTGGGCTCTGCAGCCCACACTCCGAGGTGGAAGACGCCACCGCCTTTGTTCCCCTGAATACAAAATGTAAATTGACCTCCTGTACAGTTGGAGATCAAGCTCAGGGCTCAATTTAGATTTGTGCACATTCAAAGTTCTTAAAGACCCAAGTTCTATTCAAATGTGCGGTTCTCTCTGCACACACAGCCTTAATCAAAAGGAGAGCTGCAGAGAATGGTTTAAATTTAATCCAAATCTCCGCGAATTTCATGAATCTGCCTACTGGAGCTTCCCGCGAGTGGGCTCGTGGGTGCCCTCTCTGCCTTTGTGCATGGCCGGGCGCAGGCCGCCTCGGCTCCGGGCTGAGCAGTGAAGGCCAGGACCTTCCTGCAGTGGTGTGGTGTGGTGTGCAACCTTTTAGCCCAAATGAGGGAGAGCCCACTCGTAAGTGACACTGGGCAGGAGGTAGGACCCGCCCTGCGGAGCTTCCCCGGGCAGCAGGTCAGACCCCAGAGTGAGCACCTAGTGCACAAGACACACGACTGAAGTGTGATGACCTAAGAACAGTGCATGTACAAGAATAAAGAATCCCCCCATGTGCACACGTGTGTATACCATGTGCCTGTGTGCAACATGCTAAGAGATATGGGTGGGGAAGGCTTCAGGCAGAAAAAAATAAAATCTTATTAAATTAACTTCAGGTATTCTTTCACACCAGAGTAATGCAGTTTATTTCACATGGGTATGAAATATTGAAATTTGTCAAGGTTTTAGAATTTTTAGAAAATATAATAGGCAATATGTAGCAGTTTTGAGATTCCACTATTAAATCAAACATTTTTCTGCAGTGCCTGGTAGTACTAGCTTTAAAAAACAAGTCAGACAGAAATGAAGGGCCATTTATCAAAGAGTTATAAAAGAAACTTGAGCTGAAAATCAGTTAATCCTTCTGTGTAAAAATAACTTTCAATATTCCAAATGCGCTCAGAGAAAAGGGATTTTCAAACCTAAATCAACTTACAATGGAAGCCAGCCACAAAGACTGTGGACAGGATTGAGATGGTGAGGGCCGGGCTTCGACCTGAACAGATGAAAGTCTTCCACACCACGCCGCCCCCTGCCAGCCACACTCCGGGCTCCGACGCGGACCGGGGCCCTGGGAGCATCCACCGGAGCAAGTGGGCGCTGCCCGTTCCGCTCCGGAGGTGTCTTCAATTGGCTCTGCTCCCTCCTCTGTCCTCATTTCCTGCCACGCACTGCCACACAGGGCCGCCTGACAGCATCCTTAGCACACCCTCAACTTCTCCAGGATCCCTGGGCCCCTGGACTCAGTGCCCTGGCCCTCTGTTCTCTGGTCCCCTGGCCGAGAGCACTACACACCCGCTGGTTGAGACAGGACGTGCCTCTCTGCTCTCTGGCTCATACCTTTCCTTCTTAGTGCCACACAGAAATGTGATTTCCCCTCATGCCTCAGACAGGCTCAAAAATCCAACGCAGCTAAGGAGAATTCTGTTTAATACAATGTGCTTTTAATCATACTTATTGAGGCATAATTTACACACAGCAAGAGTCACCCTTGTCGCAACTCTGAGATTTCACAAATGTTTGCAGCTGTTTAACCACCACCATCAAACACTGTACAGTTCCATCTGGTCAAAAAGTCCCTGTGCCGCTGGTGTCCACTCCCCAAATTCCTGGCAGCCACCAGAATAATGTGTGTCCTTCTCAGTTCCCTGCCCCACAATGTCAGCTGGGCAGTGGTACAATTCTACCCACATTATTCTTGGTTTCTGGAGTTGTCATTTGTCATAATGTGTTCAAACTTTGCCGTGTTGTGTGTCTGTGTGGTTAACACAGAGTTGCTGTCCTTCACGTCGCTGAGCAGCACCACTGCGACCCACCCTGGCTACCCACTGCCCTCAGACTCGGACTGGTCTCGCTGCCGCTGACCCACACCATGCTGCCACAGTCCTCTGTGGGAGCGCATTGACGCTCATGCGTGTTTTCATGCTCAGGGTGAATGCTCACTGGTGGCTGGGTCATGCAGTAGTGAACATTTAACCTTTCAAGAACCTGCCAAGCTGTTTTCCACGTGAATCCTGCCATTAGGTCCCAGCCTCTCACACGCTGGCCATGGCAGGTCCTCCTGCAAGAAGAGATGACTAACACATCTCTCCGATAGCTTCTAAGTCTATTTTGGGTTCCCAATGGCTGACAGTATTGAGCCTCTTTCATGGACTTCTCAGACATTAATATATTGTTTTGATAAGTTGTCTGTTTGAATTTTCTACTGATTTTTAAGAGAAATTTTAAGTTTACAGTAAAATGAAGCAAGAAGTGGAGAAGTACTCTGTGGAAAATCTCTCGGTTTTGCGGCTCTGAGTCTCTGCTAGTCCCATGCACTTATCAAATTATTTGCTTTAGTTTGTGAGAAATGCTGTTGGTGTTGTGATTGAGACTGCACTAAAACTACTCACCAGTCTTGGAGGGATGAGTATGAGGCTCGATGGGTTGTGTCAGTTTAGCACAGTTCTGGGTGGGGGAGATGCGCCCTGGGGAGGGGTATCGCCAGGATGCCTCCATGGGAATGAAGATGGAAGGCTGCTTCTACTCTCTTCAGAGAATCTCCAGTCCTCGCCTTCACCTTGGAGGGCACCTTAAGGCAAGGTGGCGAACCTGTGGCACGCATGCCCCAGGAGGCTTTGTGTTATCACTGTGAGCTCTGGAAGGTTCGCCGTCATTTGCGTGTCACTGCTGACTGTGTGCAGATCGAAGGTGAGGAAGAGGGAGATGCAAGGACTACACACTCAGCACGACCCTGTCCTGCTGCTCTGACCCGGATGTCTCCGCTCCTGTGGCACAGACCTTAGTGCAGACCTCATTTGAGACATGGTGGACACAGGGTGGGTGACCATGGTCCCCATGTGAGTGCCCAGGTCACACGGTGGCCGTCCAGCAGAGAAGATGGCCTGGGCAGTCCCGGGAACACTGGTTTGTCTCCTTCCTGCAGAGGAAGCAGCCAGTCAAGAGCCTGGACGGTGGAAGCAGGAAGAAGCACACGGAGAGCAGAGTGAAGACGTGAAATGCAGCAGCCCTCAGAGCAGGGAGAGCAGGCGCGGAGGGCCCTCGGGAGCGCTGCCCCATTACCAGTTACGATCCTTCAGCCTGAGCCGAGACGCGGATTCCCTCCCACAGGAGCAGTTAGCAGGCGCTAACTCCCGCCAGGGTCTTCACACTGCGCGTCATTGAAATTTACTCACACCGTTTAAGCTGTCATTTAAGCAGACAACTAAATAATTCAGTTTTATTTTCCTACGTTGGTTTGGGGGAGATCCATAAATCTGAGTC
>PVIR01012458.1:0-44659 GCA_004026965.1 Petromus typicus
TATTAAAACTTGCTTGCATCATTCACATGAGTGGCAAGTGTTTGAAAGAATGCTTTGAAGACTTGATAATAATTCTAGCTATAATTCATAGAACGTGAACAAAACCATTTGAAGTTATTACTTCTAATGTAGTACTTACACAATGTCTTCTCATGCAAAATGAAAGATATGAATTGCAGTATAAGACTCATGAGGACCCTACTCCCTTCTCTTTACTTCTTAATTAGTCAAACACATAGAAAGTTCTTGACAATTTCAAATCCAACCACTTGTTTTTATAGTTGAAGATCATACTTGTGGTTGATAGAAGCTATGTCAAGACAGCAGTAAGATCAGACCAGCCTAAAGGCAAAATTTAGAGCAGAATAACAAGGGATAATTATTTGTGCTCATCAAAGCAATAAAAGTGCAAAAAAAGAAAATTAAAATATTTTAGAAATTCTTTAATATCAAAAGCAATCAGTATCTTAAAGAAAGAGTACTTTTTATGTATATGCTGAAATATTAACTTTGGAAACACGTGAAGGTGGTAGAAATAAAACCTTGCATTTGTAAATTGGCATTGTATCGATCACAATTTACATAAAATACTAGTAACATGAATCAAACAGAAAAACAGTGTGGATATGCATAATTATAATTAAACAAATTATTTTAGACTGGTAAATGAGCTAAAGAAAATCATCATAATAGAATGTACCATTTAAATTTGTTAAAAGTAAATAAAATGTGCTTTGAACATAATGCATTATTGGTTTTACTTGTTAATAGAATTAATAGATATTTATTGTTAACCATATACCTAATACTTGATCTTGCACAACATAGGAAAGACACATTTAATAAATGACTAAGTGTTGGTTAAAAAGTAATTATAATGCCAAAATTAAACTAATATAATTAAAGTGTCACATAGGCCTGAGGCACCTGCTGAAGAATTTACAGGAAACATTATGTTGCTTCATTTAAAATTTTAATATTTTTTCATGAAAAATTACAACAAAAATTTTAATATTGTAAAAATATTATTCATATTTTCAAAAATTTCATCCCTCAAACTTCCTAAAATTCATATTTTAATCATTCTTAATCATGAGGTATTATATTTTGGGACCAGAATTATTCACAAAATATTATATTGGAGGCATTTTGCTAAGAGTATTCTTTAGGAATATATTTACAAGGCTTTCTCAGATATGATTTTTCAAATATAAATTTAATTTTATCAAGGAACTATGTAACTTTATGCTTTGTCATATATTGCTCTTCAAAATACTTTTGCCAGTTATTTTGACATTAGAGACATGAGAGTATCTGTTTAAACATCTTTAAGTAGGAGTAAGTTTTATTTTTTAGAGGACTTTTATTTGACATGACACTGTACTGGAATTTCATTTGCACTTTCACTAGCAGAAACATTAAAAATAGTTTGTATAATATATTAAGTGCTTAGATATTTTTCTTTTACATATTATTTGGTTATGTTTCTTTATATTTTGTTTTACTTATAAGTTTTACAAGCTCTGCACAGTTAAGAAGCTGACTGGTTATAAAACAGGGGTGTAGAGAAAAATAGTTAAGGATAAGATCAATTATTTTAACAAATGGATCAATTATTTTACCTATTGACTTAATAAAGAACAGTAAATCACCAATCCAATCCATTGATTTAGGATGACAAAAAACGCCACTAAACTCAATACTATAAAAATAATATGACAGAAATTCTAGTTCTCATTGCAATTATTAGGTTACAAAGACGACAAACAGTGGAGAATAGTACAGTGAGAGTGATGAGCAAAATAATAACTACATTAAACTTTATGGATCTAGTCTGTCATGGTCTCAACACAATAGATTATTAAGGAACTAAATATTATCCATTGTATTAGTAAATTAAAGTTCATTCCAAAGTCTATCTCCCACTGCAATATTACAGTCTGTCTTCTAAGCATTGCTTTCTCCAAAGAGAAGGAGAATGAGGTTATTTTTTAACAAAGATTACCAGGAGTAGGGTCACTTTGTGACTAGTTGCCATGTCAGCATTCTGCTCTAATGTCTTCTGAAGGGACATTGACTTTTCTGTGGGCGCAATGATTTACCCTTTAGAAGTCATATTGTTATAATATCTTATTAAAAAGATTCAAATTCTTCTAAATCTTTTCTTTCACATTCAATTTTTACTATGAATTATTATTAGGAACTCAGAGCTTGAAAAGCCTACTAAAAATGCACATAGTACCAGAAAGAGGTTATAATGTAAATTATTGATAATTTGATATTTATTTGTTTATTCTTAAATTAATAGGAAGAAGATCTCACATTCGTAGTACAGACTTCATTCATACACAAGAAGAAATAAAGGAATAATAGTAAACAGTACATTTTTTGTGATTATTGACAACCAAGTGGATGAAAGTTACACATACAGATGGGATGATTATGTTGTAGTGGATGATAACATGCACCACAGTCAGTAGAATTTTATAACTTCCCACATAGATCTTCACAGAAAACACAGATAAACATAATCTTTGGCATCTGCAGGACAACTTTGTTATTCTAATAGGGAGGTCAATTTTGTCAGTTACATTTTAAAAAACATATCAAAGCCTTCATTTTTGTATTATGAAGACAGATTACAGTGTACAGAATCACTGATTTTTATCTACATAATGACAAAGCAACAGATTAAGACTTATAAAACCTAATCAACTCTCTCAATGTTTGGTTGATGCAATTTCTATTTTTTTTAAATCAATCACTTTGTTGGTTCCAATGTATAATTGATTTTATTCCTTTGATTGGTTGCTTGTCTGTTTTTGTTTTTTTTGAGATGGGGTCTTGCATTGGATTTGTGATTACTATGTAGTCCAGACTGGCCTCAAGTTTATACCAACACTCCTGCCTCAGCTTTCTGAGTGTTGTTATTAAGATGTTCTCCATCATGCCTGGCTCCAATGTACAGGTTGTTAAATACACAGAAAACATAAATATAAAAACAATTGAATATCTGGTAATAAGAGTCAAAGGTTAGAAATGTATTGGGACATGTTCTTTGAAACTTTACATATATGACTCATACATAGTTGCTAAAAACATGTTATTCACTCTATCCATGTATTTAAATATAAAGGGAAACATGATATGTATCTTCTATGAAAAAGAAGATAGGGGCCAGGGATTTAGCTCAGTGGTTCTGGTGTCTGCCTGGCAAGCACAAGTTCTAGAGTTCAGCCCTCAGTAACTGCATATCACAATGCCAGATGTGGTGGCTTATGCCTATAACACCAGGACCTGGGAGGCAGAGGCAGGAGGATTGCTGTGTTTGTGGCTTGCCTGAGCTGCATAGTGAGTTTGGGGCCAGCTTGAACTACAAAAAGAGATCCTATTTAATAAAAGGAAAAGGTAACCCAATAATTTTAAACTTTTAGTGATCAACAGTTAATCTCCCAGGGACATTTCTAATAACCTGTATAATAATTGTACAAATAAACATTTTTATTCATAGTATTTTGCCTTACTGAAGTCAAGTAGTGGACATAAATTTATATTATACACTCACACAATTTTTATGTTGATCTTTGCTCTTAAACACTTTTGGCATGTCTAGCTTTTTGTTAAAATCTAATTTTTATTAACATGATATATTTTAAGATTGCTTGAGTTTAGTGTCTGAATTTCAGTGGTAAAAATTTATGTGAGGATGAATAAAATTTTCGAACTTATCAGCAAATTTATGAATTATTGTCTTTGTTTTATTTTGTGCTTTCATGTTATAGTAGATCAATATTTTTAAAAATTAATCATAAACTTATAGATTCTATGTAGAAGGAATAGCATGTTTTCTTCTATATTGAAATTAGAGAGGGGCTATGAAATACAAATCACCACAACTCTAAATTTTTTAGATAGGCTTCTGAATTTTTGTCACTTACACTTTGTGAATTATTGCATCAATCAATGAAATTAACTGGTAGTGACTTATTAAACAGTACTTGCCCTCTTGGTATTTTTTATGAAAAAATGAGAGAAAATGAAAACAAACAATGATTTTTTAAAAATTGAAATCTTTATTGGTACATTACATCTACACATCATGATTGCACTTAACAATGAGATTTTGTACCAGTATATGACACAACTTAATTCTCATTTTTCCCATATCCCTACCCACCCTACCATCCTCACCCTATATATACATAAACTTTGTTTCCTTTCTTTTTTGTTATAATCTCTTTATTTCCCCCCCTTCACTCCATTTTGCTTTGAGTATTTTCTATTTCACAATATGTAACATATATTCTAGAACTCATTTACATCTTTATTTTCTCATACCAGAGAAAAGACACAATGTTTACACATCTGTGACCTATTTATTTCACTTATGAGGATGTCCTCAAGGTACGTCCATTCAAGTATAAGTGATTCAAACTTATAATTTTTATGACAGAGTAACACTCCATTCTGTAGAAGAACTGCAGCTTTTTTATCCAGTCTCCAGTTGGTGGACATTTTGGTTGTTTCCAAGTTTCAGCAATCACAAACTGAGCTGCTATAAACATGGCTGTACAAATGTCACTGTGATAAGAATCCTTTAATCCTTTTGTGTATATACCTAGCAGAGCGATGGCCAGGTCAAATGGTGCCTCCAGTCTTAACTTTTTAAGGAATCTCCACACTGATTTCCACAGAGGTTGTATGAGTCTACAGTCCCACCAACAGCAGAGAAGGGGTCCTTCTTCTCCGCAGCTTTGCCAGTATTTGTTGCTGGTTGATTCTGAGATAGCAGCCATTCTTTGTGGAGTGAGATGAAATCTCAGTGTTGTTTTCATCTGCATCTCTCGAATGACTAATGATGTTGAGCATTTCTTCATATGCTTCTTAGCTGCTCTTACTTCTTCTTCTGAAAAATATCTGTTCATTTCAGATGCCCATTTTTGAATTGGGTCTTTAAATTTGAGTGGATTGATTTTTTAAGCAATCGATAAATGGGATCTCATCCTATTGAGACGTTTCTGCACAGCAAAAGAAACCACTAGCACAGCAAAAAGGCAACCAACAATATGGAAAAGAATCTTTACCAGCCGTTTGTCAGACAAAACAATGAATATATTTTAATAACAACTACTATGCATGGTAAGAGTCAAATTTAATTGCTAACTGAATTCTACAGCTAGGCAACACAATCAGACAATTTCAGGCAAATTTGGAGCAGGTCTTCTCAAACTGAAGGATGTGTGCTACTCATATTGAAAGTCTAATATAAGAGAGAAATTCTACTTTAGGGAAATACTTAATCTCAATTGTAAAACTATATATTGTGTAGAATATAAGCATTTCCTGTCAAATAAATCAGTAATATTGAATTTTTCCATGTGGTTTGTGACAAGATTTATTCTGATGAGAGGCTGAGGTCAAGAATGCTACACTAGTAAAACATTATCTATTTGGAAACCAGATAGGTGTGAAATTAAGCACACCTCCATCAAAACATATATATTTGTATACATACCACAAAACTTAATGAAAACTTATAGTAAAACTAAAAAATATCATTATAAAAACAATGCTTATTACAAACATGTAGTCCATAATTCACTTAACCAATTCACTCATATATTGTTGCTGGTTGTATGAGAGAAGCAATTTCAATTGTATATATTGCTCTCTTTCACTAGATATTTTTTAGTTAAACAGTAATTCTTGGCATAGTCATTTACCTAATGTGCCTTCTAGTCACTTTATAGTCTAAATTGATATCCTACTGAAATAAAATTGAACTTTTTTTCTGGAAATAATGAAGCAGTTTGGAATTGCTCACTTTCCAATTTCATAATCCTTTAGATTGAACGCCATTACATTTTTAAAATCTCTTTTTAAGATACTACTTATGTATTCCTTTGAGAAAGATTCCTGGTTCTCACTTCAGTTATTTATGATTTAAATTTGCATACTGTCTTTCTTCTGAAAAGCTTATGGCATTGAATAAAAACACTTTCAACTTTCATTAAACATCTGTCATATCAAGTGTAGGAAAAAGCAGCAGGGAGTGTTGCAACAATAACTGAAGAAATATGATGGTATAAAAGCACAAATCATAAACTATAACAAGAAGAAATTTATTGTATCATCATTCAAAGCCCTCTGACCTAGATATACAAACAGATTAAGCTTTATCTTAAATATATTCATTACATATAATCCATTTTCTACATAAACTAACGTGGGTGATTCTTAACATGGTATTTACTTTCTTATCTTCTTTTAGGAAATTTGTTGAAATCTTTTTTACAGTGCTTAGCATTTATCTTCTAGTCTACTGAAGATTTGAGAGTAAAATATTGGCTGGCTAGATAGTGAAGGATAGAGTTTCACACTTTCTAGAAAATTCTACCAGTAAAACTGAACATTGGGTGATAAAATGATATAACTCTATACAATAATTACAGAAACAACGTAAATGTATCCATCAGAAGCAAAAGACAGACACAGTAACAATTTCTGTTTGAAAAGTGTCGGAAGAAATTCCCCCAAAATTCTATAATTTTGATAGCCAGAGAATGCTAAAACATTACTGTTGGTAACTATTTGCTGCCAAAGTGAAGTTTAGAACATTGTTAATAAATAGTCCCTAACTAAAGGATCACGAAGTGAATCTCAACAAAACCTGGGAATACATCCAAAACTAAGGAAGGGTAAATGAAGCTGTTTATGGACAAACAGAAAAAGGATCATGGATAGGGAAAACATTAAATCATATATTC
The DNA here is from genome assembly GCA_004026965.1 of Petromus typicus. NCBI lineage: Eukaryota > Metazoa > Chordata > Mammalia > Rodentia > Petromuridae > Petromus > Petromus typicus. The sequence goes on from PVIR01012458.1 coordinate 6,768, forward strand.
TACAGCAAAGAATCTCTAATGAAGGGAACCTCTATTTCACAATAAAATATATCACTGATAATACCTGACTTGGAGTAGAAGTTATACTGAATATATGTGTATTGATCAAAGGAAAGGGAAGAGACATCTATATAACAGAAACAAAATAATGGTCACAATATAAGAGATAGGTTCTTGTCACATTTTATTTTATGGAGAGGCCATTAAATATTGATGTTAGTGCTTTTCATATTCATTGTTTCCCATGTATTCTTTTCTTATTCATTTTTTTTTTTTATCTTTATTGGTACATTATCTTATTCATTTTCTTTAGTGGAGACTTCTGTTATTTGTATTTTGGGCCTTGTTGTCTATATTCTTTACTTATTACCTTTTCTAATTACATTAAAATATGATGAGAATCTATATATCATATGGCACAGAACACTATCAACCCATATTCTATTGATATTCTTACTAAAGTAAAGATCTTTAGACAAAGAAAAAAAGGTCTTATTCATTTTATCACATTATGGTCTCAATTCACCCAATTTCCAACAAATAAATTGAATTCATTTTTTCTTACAGGTCATGAAAATTCCATTTTCACATTTTATTTATCAATGTGCCAATTGACAGGCAGCTAGGCTGTATTGGAGCATAGCCAGTGTGAATTGTACTATCAACATGACTTTTTATGTATCACTGTATTATTATGTATTTGAATCTTTGACTATATATCCAGGAAAAGTATAACTGGCTCAAATGCCATTTCACTTACTATTTTTTTCAATAATATCCATACTAATCTCTTTAGAGTTCATACTACTTTACATTTCCAAAGAAAATATAAAATAATTCCTTTCTCCCTGAACATGCTTACCACCATTTGATGTGTAGATGTGAATCAGAGTTGTTTTAATTTGTATTTTCCTTATGGATAAAAAGATGCATACTTTTCATGCAAAGGTGGGAAATCTGTAGTTATTTTTTAAAGTATTGAGTGATTTCACTTGTCGATCTTTAAAAGGGCTGTTGTTTAATTGAAGGATAGTTTTATTTTTTAATTCTCTGCATGACCTAAGGATAAGTCATCTCTCAGAAGATTAGCTCATAATTTTTCCCATTAGTTCAATCTATTGATTTTTTTTTCCTTTTCTGTACAGAAACTTTTACACTTGCTGTAATCCCATTTGTCAATCATTGGTCTTTTTTCTTGTCCTGTTGGAATCATGTTCAGGAAGTCTTTACCTATGCATATTGCTTCAAATGTTTCAAAGTGTTTCTAGCACTTTCAAAGATTCTATTTTTATATCTATATCCTTGATCCACTGTGACTGTATTTTAGTAGAGGGTGAAAACTAGGGGTTGTAATTTCATTATTTTGTGTTTGGATAACCAGTTTTCCCACCACCATTTCTTAAAGGGGCTGTCATTTCTCTAGTATGTTTTTGTCAGTTTTATTTTTTTAAATCACATGGCTAAGGGCACAGGAGATTATTTCTATGTCTTTCATTCTATTGTGTATGTCTTTTGGGGTCAGCACCATACTGATTTTAATAATACAGTTTTGTAAGATGACACAAAATCTGTAATTGCAATGCCTACCATTTATTTTCTAGATTGTTTAAACCATATTCATTTATTAGGAGAATTCAAAGTGGATTTAAATATTTCTACAGCAATACTATCTTAACCATGAGATAATAAAGTGACATCTTATCCTGTAGGAAGAAGTCAATTTAGTTATTATGAATTTTGAATTCAGTGAATTTCAGGTGTAGTGATTTCATAAGAATTATGTTGCTCATGAAAGGTTCTCAAGATACAATATTTACAAAACTTTTCTAATAGGCCACATAATGAAGTCACTTCAGTTGAAGTGAGTGTACAATAATCAGTATAAAATCTGTACTACATATTCAATATAACTCAGCCAACAGAATTCATTCTAGTAATGGGTCTAAGGAAAACTTCACATTATATTATATGTTAGATTTAGGCAAAATGTATATCAAATAACAAATTGGCAGAGGGAGAAAACGATATAAAAACAGAATATCCTTGAAGACTTCCTGTGTTTACTGAAAGGTAAAGTATGTTCATTCAAATTAGCGGCTGTGAGTATAAGAGAAAACAGATATTAAATGATCCTCATTTATAGAGTAAGAAATCTGGTACTTTTTTCTGGTAGTGTTTGAGTTGAACCCAGGGCCTCAAAAGTTATTTATCCTTCATCCACTGGGGTAAAATCAGGCTGGAAATCATAGTACATTAAAAAAGCAAGCAGTGTTAGCCACACTTAATAATTCTGGTATAAAAATAATCTTTTAACTCAAAATATGACTTTCCCTGTATATTAAACAATGAATGAGAGATACAAAAAATTAGTTTCTTTTTTTTTCTTTGGTAGATTTCGGTTGAATATAATTATCTGATCAAATCATCTATTAAAAAATGTTCATCTAGCAAAAATATCTAACACTCTTTGCAAGAAATAGAACCATTCAAGCTACTCAGAAGGATGAAGAATAGGTGAAAAGATTAAGACTATGCAGATAAATAATGCAGTAGTCAATATCATGTTTAATGGGCTAGAACTTACCATAAAACAGTAAAAGTTACAGGAAACCACTTTATATTGTATGCTTACACTGTCAAAGTAAAATAGAATATACAGTAGTATTTATGTACATGCTAACATGACAGAAACTTTCATAAAATATAAACTACAGAAGTCTAGAAGAGAAAAAGAACTATTTTGACAAGCAGACTCCTTTAAAATTCAAGACAGCGTAGGCAGATAAAAAGGAAAATAATGGTAGGTAAAACTTTCATCTTTGGTAGTAGATTATTAATGTTGTTGTTGTTATCATTATTATCATTATTGAGACAATGTCTTGCTCAGACTGGCCCTGAGCTCAGCCTTGAATTCACATCAATCCTCCTGCCTCTACCTCCCAAATGCTGGGAGGTATTATAGGCATGAGCCTCCATGTCTAGCACTGTGGAATGAAGTTCTGATTGCTGGTGGGTGCGAGTCTCCACACCCAGCATTGTTGTACATGGCTATTGGGGATCAAACCCAGGCCCTTACTCTTGCACACAAGTGCCAGAACCACTGAGCTAAATCCCCACCCTTGTTAATGTTATTTTTAAGATTATATGAAAAAATAAAGTTATGAAATCAAGAAAAAACATAGGATTTTCTTACAGTATAATTAATTCAGAGATTTTTCTGTGGAAACAATGGATGAGAAAAGAGATAATGTCAGTGTGAAAGAAGCTTTTGGGACCACAGATTTAGCTTATTGGTGCCTTGCCTTCCTTGTAAACACAAGGTTGTTAGTTCAATCCCTAGTGCCCCACACATATACACACTCACACATACAGATTAAAGAAGCTCTTGACGTATCAGGTTGTAGTGACAATAATAGAAAGTAACTCATGAGACAAAGAGCAGTGCAGAATTCCTTGAACCTAAGAAGGACTTAAATATGACATGGAATGCACTTACAGCAGTTATTAAAGAAGATTGTGTTGCTGCACTGTATTCTCCAGATACTGCTTTGCAGTTACTAAAATCTGTGTATACTCAAGTCCCCTGTATTAAATAACACAATGTTTGTATATAACCTAGGCACATCCTCCCATATGTTTCAATTGCCCTTAGATTAATTGAAATTAATATGACACAAATGTTACATAATTATTTTGAATTTGTTAAACTTTCACAATGCTGAAAGCAATTTTCATAAAGTCAAACTATACAGATGCAGCTATTATGTTGATTTTGCTTTTCTGGAAGGTCCTGACCAATTTCACTGTTTTAGCAATGTGTTGTAGAAAGCATAAGGCAGCATTGTATATTTATGAAACACAGCGATAGCTCAACATTCAGAAGTCCACCAGTAGATATCAGGAGAATTTCAGGTCTCTAAGCTATGGTATTTTTTATTTATGTAGAAAAATTAATTAACAAAATTTATACCTAATCATGCTTTAAAATGTTGATGTAAAATAGAAATAAAATGTGCAAAGGACAAGGGGAAAGTAAAGAAGGGAAAGAAAAAAATCTGGTATTATAAAAAGCAAATGAGGGCGAGTGGGAGTTGTATGGAGGGCCAGGGAAAGGGTAAAAGTGAGAATCAATATGTGTCAGGTAGAGGTACAAATTCTCAATGTTGAATCTGATTATAATGTAAAGGTGAAAGCCAGGCTTGCCTGGGCTGGAGTTCAGCCCTGCTTGCTTATTTGTGACTCTTCCTTCGGGATAATCCACACAGTCAATCCTCAATAGCCTGCCTCTCTGCATGTTTCAACCAATCCGCGTCCGAGCTGCTCCGTATGGTTACACACCCTGCCGTTTGCTATAAAAGTGTGTGTGTATTGCAATAAAAGTGGGTGTTCTCTGAAACTGTTCCCAAAGTCTGGCACTGTGTTACTTCATTCACTTAACACCTCCCGATCCAACTTTCCATTCCCACAAAAGCACAACAACAATAATATATGTGTAAAATGTACCAATAAAGTCGATTAAAAATTTTATAATGTTGAATGAATATGAATTCATGGAAATTCTTCCTACATATTCTCACCTATACATGCATACCCCTGTGCAAAGAAAGTATGATGGATGCGAGTGTAATGTGTACTTAAATATACCAATGAACTTAATTTGGGCAAAAGTAGAAAGAAGATAGGAGAGAAATGGAGATGAATGAAAAGAAAATGATATTCCTTTCAACGCATGTCTCTTCTGTTACCAGTGGACAATGTGGGTGGCAGTGCACACATGGCAAGTGCACAGCGAGCTTTCTGTAATTCATGATCTTTGGCCGTCTGTGGGATTGAACTCTGTGCGGTTCTGATGCTGGTCGGAGCCATCTTTCTCCAACAGCATATGAGATTTCCAATAGAGAGATGCCGGTCCCAAGCACTCACTCACTTCTGTAGTCTGCTGTGTCTTTGTGACAGGGACTCACTTCCCTCTCTCGCATCTCAGCAAGCTTTGGAAAGGCTCTCCCTCAAAATGATGACCTTCCTGGACTCCACTGTTCTCTGTTCCTGGGCTCCACTCCACTCGAGGTCTTGATCCCTGCACCCACTCCAGTCACCTTGCATACAATGATGAATATTTTTCTCAGTTTAAGGCTTAGACAAGGGCAGTGATTATGAAATTTCTAGAGATGCATGCCAGAACTTCAACACCAAAACCTACTAATTTATTACAAAGTTTCATCTCTGCAATTAAGCATAAATACTGAGGCTGAGTTTAGAAACAACTTATAAAATGATATATTTTGTCTTAAACACACACACACACACACACACACACACACACACACACACACACACACATATGCCATAGGTTTGCCATTACCAGGCTAGTGCATCTATCAGAGGACTCTGCAACAGGTTCTGATCTTCTGTTTGGTGCTGTGGAGGCAAGATGACCCATGTGTTCATCCAGCAAAGGTCAGTCCAAACCACTAATTTTTATTGGTAATCAGTTGACCCATCGGTGAGCTCTATGCTAAAAGGTTGCTGCATGTGAGGGTGTGCAGTCATGCACTTGCCATGGATATTAATGCAAGCAAGGCTTGGAAAGGACAAGACAGAGCATTCACAAACTAGAAACAGAATACACAGAATAGAGGATTGTAAATATAACCTTGCCCTTCTAGTTAAGAAAGTGGTAATAAGAAGAGAATTTACTCTAACTTTGGTCCATAAGTTTTAGCTGGACAAATTATCAAAATTAGCCAGCTGAGGGATTAATTCTCTACACCCTGCACTCCTGACAGCCTACTTGGGGCACAATCTATACTGTGGTCCTCTGAAGGCATCTATCTTAGATATTATTCATTCTTTTAAATTATTAACAAATATTATTTTCAATTGACAAAACAGAATTGCCTAGAGAGAGTTACTATTGATGTCACAGAAAAACTGTGAAATAATTAAAACAGCTAATTGGAAAATCAGTAATTTATTCTTCAATTTTATGATAATGCATTTGAAATGTATTCTCCCCACTATTTCAAAGTATGCAATAAAATACATTCTTATTGGCTATATTCACTCTATTGTATAATTAAGTCTGAAAATATCATTTTATCCACGGATACTTTGTACACAGTGATCAACTAAATAGTTTTCCATTTACATTTTAGTTTTTCATGATTTGTTCTTGTTGTAAGTATAATCATTAGCATATATTAATTGAAAATTAATAGCTATATTACTACATTTCCACATTCAACACATTGCACTTGAATGTATTCTCCCCACTCCTCCATCTCACCCTCTTCTTCACATTCTCAGGTGGACATCCACTCCTCTAATCAGCTCCCTTTTAGTTCCATGTCATACTTTTCCCTGAGATAACACCTATGTGAGGAGATATACGGTATTCGTCTGTGTTAGAATGGCTTAATTCAGTGAACATTATAATACCCAGTACTATCTATTTTTTTCTGAAAATTACATGATTTCATTCTTTATGGCCATTTAAGGCTCCATTGTGTATGTCTCAACTACATCTCTTTCATTTTTATAGAATATGTGAAATCTAAACACAAACTCCAAAGTACTAGCAGCATTTATAGTGAAAACACAATTTGTTTATAAACTAGGTTAATTGTAGATTGAGCTACAAGAGAAGATATTAAAGAGTTCGTTTGGATTAAAGAGTATAGAAAAGGGTGGGTATATATGACATTATCTTATTTTCCAAGGAAATGCAATGGAGAATAAAAGGTTACAATGGTGAGGGTGACCAAACAAAAGATTTTTTTTTTTGCACATTGGTTCATGAAAATAGTTCAAATATGAAGAGGTAAACAAAAAAATGAAGCAAGGGGCAACTGCAATACTTTGCTACTCAGAACCATTTGTATCTTTAAAATACTGGATAAATGTATGAATATCTCATTTCAGGTCCTATCTCAAGAAAGAAGACAGCATTTTTATCTGGCCTGTCTAATCAGGACACATGGGGAACTCTATGACAGTGGAAAGAGACTTTAATGCAAAATCAAAAAATAATATAAATAATGTAAAATAATGCCAAGTAGAAAAGTGATGTTGAATTCTATTCCTAAATAGATTCCCTTTAGAAGACATTAGCTTCAAAATGACCGATGTATCTGCAGTGTGTTTTTTCCTTTCTTTTGTGATTTGCTATCCTTAAAGAATTTTTTTTCTCTGTTTATATTAGTTTGCTCTTGTGCCTTGTGGCTAAAACATGATGTGTTAATAAAGCAAAGCTGTACATACTATTTTCAGTTATTTGAAACTATTTTTAAGACTATGCTGCTTTATTGAAATTCAATGTATTTAAAGTGTAATATTATCCTTTAAAAATATTTCAGTCTAACTTTCTATGCGTAATTAGCTTACTATATAGAGCTAATAAAAGTTTTAGTATTTTTATTACTTTATCTTCTGTTGCTGACCAAAGCAGAAATGTGCTACTAATGTTTACAAAGACATACAAAATGGAATATATGATTGACACTTATTCAAATGTTATTTAATGGGAAATGGTTATTTACTAAATCCAGGAAAATGGATTTTGATGTCTTTTCAACATAAATCACTTATGCTTATTTACTACATTTTTCCCTCAGATTCATTTCTATACATTTCTATTTCTTATCACTGATTAGCTTGCTGGAATTATTGTGATGGCAGACATACATACAAATATATGTGCAGATACATATTTGTGCATGTGAAGTAGTGATTGTGGAAACTTAATTAAATGAATAAAAATATATTTAAAAGGAACTATATGAGCTTTGTGATTCTTGTCATTCATCTTAAGAAAATACTATAGTTCTCAGAAAGTACACAAATGATTAAGCCTAAACAAACAGAAATATATTTCATTTTGTGAACAAGACTTTTTCCTATATTCTTACTGTAATAATATCTTTACCATTGTAAGTATACAATTCAATGGTATTAAAATCATTTCATTCATAATTTATAACCATCATAATTATCCATCCCCATAATTCTTTCCTACTTGTACAACTGAAACACAATATTTCTCATTTTTCTTTTTATGCAGCTCATGTAATCTATCATTTCAATTTGTATTGATTATTTTGATTATTGTAATTTCTCAGTTGAAACAATTAACTTTCCTGTTACTCTAACACAATATCCAGCATAGAAAAATTAAGAAAAAAAAGTTTTAGATTAGTCCAGCATTTCAGGAAACTCAGTACAAGGTCAGTAGGCTCTAGGGGAGAAACAAATTAATGGAAGAGCAGGGAGGAGTGAAGGTGCTTGTTTTAGGCTGGCCAGGAAACAGACCAGGGGAACAGCACCAGAAAGGAATGGCCAGGGCTCACGTGCAGTATCCGAGATGGTAACAACAAAGACCCCTAAATCCCACTTGCTGTGATGCTCCAGAGCAGAACTACACCAGGATCTTCATCTACGTAATTCCTCAAGGACTACTGCCTGATAGCTACCCTGCTGCCCAAGTCTTTTCCTACTGGAGATATACATAATAAAAAAAGGTCTGAGTTCCTTTGTGCCCAGAGGAGCATAGATCAGGCCCAAGATCACCTTTTCCTCTAAGTCTCATTTCTATTTATTAATTAATTTGTCTTGTTCTGTGGAACTCTCAGTAGACTAGAACTTAACTACAGAAGTTCTGGAAAACTTGCCCTTGCCTTATTCCCTAGGTAGCCCTTCCTCTATCAGTGGAAACTTGGGTGGCTTCCACCTTTTTGGTACTATAAACAATATTTCTGTGAATATGTTAGTAAAAGTATCTCTTCAATATCTTGTTTTCAGTTCTTTGAATATATACAAAGAAAGAATTATAAGGTCAAATGGTAACTGTACTTTTTATTTTTTGAAAAAACTAATATATAATCTTCTGTACTGATTATACCACTTTACATGAACACCTAACGGTACACAAAAGTTCCAGTGTCTTCACATTTTTTGTCAATACTTGCCAACCCCCTTTTTAAAATTTTTAAATCATTATTCTAATACAAGTAATACCTCATGCTACTTTTGTTTTACGTTTTCCTAATGATTAACAATTTCCTATATATTTTATATACTTAGAACCAATTTGACTATATTGCTTTGGGAAATATCTTTAAATTATTTGCTTATATTTAAATTGACTTGTTTTCTTTTTAATTACTGTTACCTTGTTTATTTTGAGACAGGTTCTTGCTATGTAGTTCAGGTTGGCTTTGAACTCATTTTGTAGCCCACAGTGACCTCGGACTGATGGCCATCCCTATGCCTCATCTTCCTAAATGCTGGGATTACAGATGTGCTCCCCAGGCTTCCAATTATTGAGTCTTAGCATTTGTCTATGTATTAGTACATTACCAGATACATGATTTGAAAATATTTCCTCTGATTTTGCAAAGTGAAATGCCTTCTTAGTTTGCGAATGTTTGAATATTGTTAATCTTCATGCCTCAGCTTCCAATTACCTGAACTGCACGCCTATAGCAATATTTTTAATTTGTTGACATTGTCTGGATACAGATATTTTAAATTTTTTTTTCTGAAAAGCATTGTTTGAACTTTTGATTTCATATCCAAGAAATCATTATCAAATACAAGCCTGAGGAAATTGTGACCTATGTTTCCTTGTAATAGTCTTATATTTTTAGTTCTTAAGTACAACAGATTTTTAACATATTTTAAATTAGCTTTTACAGGAAGTATTGGGTGATGATGCAGCTTCCTTCTTTAAGATTTGGATGACTAGTTTTCCAAGCACCATCATTTTGAAAAGAATTGTCCTAGCTTCCATTGAAAAGGGTTATAACCTTAAGTGGTTGCATGGATAATGAGACTAAGAGAGTTGATTACTGTGTTAATGTCCAAAATCAGTTGACTTATATCCAAATCATATGTCACCAAGAATCCAAAAATGACCTTAAAATTGTCCTTTGGGAGCATGACAGAGCATTTTAATATGGAAACACCCAAAACATTTTAGTATAATGAAAAATATTATTTATTAAGTGGATACTTCCAAAAATGAAGTAAATTTGAGGCTGTTAAAGAAAATAAGAGTGTGATTTTTAAAATATTTTTATGATGCTATCTTGGTTGTCTTATTGAGAGAAAATACTTGACACCAAATGAAGAAAGGTTTATTTCAGCTCATAGTCAGCTGCCTCCAAGGCATAATCTTCTTATTGGAATCCAAGTCTTTACAATACTATCTTTTGATTTTTTTCTCTCTCTTTCTCTGTCTCTCTTTGTCTTTGTTTATACTGTCACAGTCTTACTGAAGACCTGAATTGAAATGGGTGAAAACATGGAATTCTTGTCCCTTTGATACCCAACATGCTGGATTTATAAATGTATACCACCATCTCCAGCATGTTTTTTCTTTAAAATGAGACATTCCCAGTTTTTCGTGATCCACTTTGATGTAATTTTTCTTATATCACATTTACAAAGTTAAGGATATTCTTCTCCATTCCTACCTTGCAGTATACTTTTCCACAACTCAATACTTTCAGAACAATTCAATAGATAATTGTACAACTAGAATTGCATTTCTGAGTCTTTTTTAGATCATGAAGTCTCTCTTATACTAAACAAGTTTTTTACTTCTTTGTTTATATGAATTTAAGTCTGAGGTTTAGCAGAAAAATCTTAAAATGGTAGAGTTAATTTATTACCTGATCACCATGGGAAAATATGTTGGTCACATACCTCTTGTTTCATGTATTTTTTAGAAAGTATTTAAATTGATTTTTAATATCATAGGGTTTATTTTCCTTACAAAATTCATTTATAATTATATCTACTATTTTGAGTTTGTGAAACTCTGGTGGCTGTAAATTGAAGTATATGTGATTAAATTTATAAAGAAGAGTAGTCCTTTGTCAAAACACCATTTATAACAGTTGATGTAACTGTGTGATATGAAATGCCTTTATTTAATCTACTTTAATATGTTGTGATCTAACTCATACAATTAAAGAATCTTTTGCTCTCATTAGTGATGTGTTGCAAGTATATCACTGATCATTATTGATAGGCTCTTAGGAAAAGGAATTATAATGGTTTCTTAGAGATAATCATAGATTGCATCATTACCCTTTTGGACACACGGAAGGATGTTATTCCACAGAATTTGTAAAATGGTTGGAACTGAAATGTGAATTCAAATGTTATGTGTCACTTGAGGGTGAAGCCACATAAATCATAATTACTATTGCAAGCTTCAGTTGCTTTTTTTTTTGAGACAGGGTCTCACTTTGTGGTTCAGGCTGGCCCTGAGCTCAGCCTCAAACTCACATCACAACAATCCACCTGCCTCTGCTTCCCAAGTGCTGGGATTACAGGCGTGAGCCACCACCCTGAGGTCTGTGGTATGTGGTACTGGTTGCTGCTGGGCGTGAGTCTCCACACCCAGTATGGTATATGGTTACCCGGGATTGAACCAGGTCCTTGCGCTTGCAAGACAGGCGCTGGAACCACTGAGCTAACTCCCCGGCCCTGCAAGCTTCAGTTTTTTCTTCTCCTACAGTCACCTATGGATGTGTGTTCCCTAAATATGAAGAGATCTTTACTGTAGTACATATGGAGAAAAATGAGAGAAACAAAGCCCTGAGGTTAAATCTCTGAGATTGGATATTATTAGTCATTGCCGCATAAGAGATTATCTTGAGTGAGAGATGTAAGGAAATAGTTATCTTTTATCATTAGTAACAATTTCTGAAACCTAAATAATTTTAAAAGTCATAAAGATCCCAATATGTTATTAGATGTTTTGATATTCAGTTTTTCAACTTAGATATATTTTATTTTATATGTGATAGATGGAAGGACCACATATTTAAATAAAATTATCATATTTTAAAAGCTTCATCTATGAGAAATCTCAGAGTTATATTGCATATGCATGTCTAACAAATCTATGCAAATTAGTTAAATTTCTAAAATCCTTTTGGTGTTAATTTTAATATAAAGAGTTTATCGCTAATGTATCTATCCATGTCATAGTGTAGTTAGGAATCTTTTGCTACTATTATAGTCACTCCAGTTTAAATAATATATTATACATTCATTTGAGAATGTACTAGGGCAAGTGAAACTAGTGCTTTCACTTTGTAAAGATTGTTAAATTAGATGAGCATATATATATAAATACATATATATTATATATATATACATATATATAAATACATATATACATATATATATATACATATACATATATCCCACTATAATATCACCTCTATTATGGCAAAATACTAACGTTCTGTCTTCACCATCTATTATGGTGTCAGAAACTTAATCAGTACTTAAATAATGTGAATTAAGTAGATTCATGGATAATGAGGCTAAGAGAGTTGATTACTGTGTTAATATCCAAAATCAGTTGACTGATATCCAAATCATGTGTCATCAAATATCCAAAAATGGTTTTAAAATTGTCCTTTGGGAGCATGACAGAACATTTTAATATGTAAATGCCTGAAACATTTTATTACATTGAAAAATATTATTTATTAAGTGACTTCTTCCAAAATGAAGTCATTTTGAGACAATTAAAGAAAATAAGAGTGTTATTTATTTAATAATTTTAATGATGCTATTATCTCAATTGTCTTGATGAGAGAAAACACTTGACAGACACAAGTTCAAAGAAGAAAGGTTTATTTCAGGTCACAGTCTATAGAGGTTTTAGTCCACAGCCCACTGGTGCCAAGGCAATGTGGCACAGGAGAGGCACGGCAAAAGAGAAATGGTCCATGGCATGGTAAGTAGGCAGAAAGCATGCGACGAAGGCAGCAAGCAGAAAAGCCTTTCTTTTCCTTTTATACTATTCAGGCTACATGTCCTTCCATGATTCCACCCAGAACTATGCTAACTCAATTAGTTATACAGCATTCTGGATTCCAGCATAACACTCCTGGTCTAGCATCACATGCTTATGAGTCAATCACTTCTCAAAAATCTCACCCATGTGGAATATCTACATACAAGCCATAATCATTATCAATTTGTATTAAGAAGAAAAATCCTTTTCTATCATGAACAGTATATATCATGTCTGTTTTTTGTTATTTAGTTTAGGGATTCAATGATTTAGAAGAAAAGAGGCTCTGAAATTGTAGAAGACATTTTTAAACTAGCTCAGCATCCACTAAGGGAATTGTGACTCTTTAGCGTGAAGAAGTGATTACTTAACAGGTTATAACAATTGCAAATATTTCAAATAATGCAAGATATGGAAGAGTGTTCAGATTTTATTTATCTCCAGAGAACGGAAATAGAACCAAACCAATGTGATTTTAATGAAACAATATTCAACTCTACATTAGAAGAATTTTCTGAATATTAGGTCTGCTTAACACTACAATGAGATACTTCAAAACTATGCATGCCATATGGTTGAGGAAGAATAGAAGTTTCAAATAAAGAAGTTATTTATGCCTTATTCAGAAAAGTTGGAAAGTTATGGTCCTTTACAATTTTCAGATTCCATGTGTTTATATAACTATTTGATACTGAAAAGTACATTTGAATATCTCATAGATCTACTAATATGATTAAAAAGAAATTATAATTCATATGCCATTTAAAAACAAGCTGAAGCTATGGAGACAACATGCTTGTGATTCCAGTACTCAGAAAGATAAGGCAAAAGGAGCATCATGAATTTCAGAGCAGGCTACAATACATAGTGAGTTCAAGGCCAGCCTGAAATCTCAGAAATACCTAGTCTTGAAAAACAAACAAGCAAGCTATAACTCCCCAAACCTCACAGAACTTGAGTCAATAATATGACAGGAATTACTATAACTGACAGACTTCTCTATTCTCTCAACTCATTGGTTGATGAGATTCTTACCTTTGATACTATGGCATGATAATTGATTCAGTCCTCAAAGAAACCTATAGCCACAGAGCAGGCAAATAAGAAAATGAAAAGGGATGAATTTTCAGGTCTTCTAATGGCTAGTGGATATGAATATAGATTTATGATGATGCAAAGACTAATAGCATCTTAACAACAACCCTGTTAGAGCTTTTTATTAACTGCAGGTAAGATAAGAATGAAGACTGGCCCATGTTTAGTTCATGGGAGGTATACTGGACAAATAGAAATTTCTGAAACTGATCTATATATCTGCTGTGAGGAGCAATTTACTGCAACCTTAGAAGACCTAAACATCTAACAATTGTAGTATGTTAGGCTGTCTTTAATCTCAGCCTTCCACATAGTCTCTGGATGTAGGCAAAATGTACACATTTTCTGCCAGGATATAAGACACATGGTCTCTAGCTCAACTGCTAATGGCATTCTTGTTCCCAAATGAAACCTCTTGAGTCTGGACCTACTATCTGTATTTCTGTCAGAATTCTGATCATCTGAACTCTGACAACAATCTCACCAAGCTTAGCTTGCAGCATTCTAGGATTCTATAAACTTAGCTTAGCTCCTCACAAATTGATTTCAAAGCTTCCAAACTACGTAATATAGTCACAGTAGCAGCTCCATTCCTCTGTTAGTCATGTGTCCATCGCTGGGACAAAATACCTTACACTCAAAAATTAAGGAAGAGAGGTTTGTTTGATCTCAAGCTCTCAGTCCATGCTCAGCTGGATCAATGACAAGTTGCTCAAGGGAAATAAAAGTGTTTATCAGAAAAGAGAATGAAGAGAGGATATAGGGAGCAGAATGAACCCACCCCCAATCAAGATCTACTTCCAAAGGTAGGAATTTGGGGGCACAATTTAGATCTATACTATAACAGATACAATGGGTCAAGAGCTCTTTGACCTGAAAATGTTTAATGTTTTACTATGAAGGACCATAAATGTTCCACTGAAATAAAGTTATGATTGCTGTTTCTTTGAGTTCCTCATGACAATAAAGCATCAGAGTGGCAGGGATTGGTGGTAAAAACTATTAAGAGAATGCAAGAAGTTCTATAATGGCAACAGCAAGAAATACACAGAGCACTTTTGAAATCTAAAGGGACATCTATTTATACTTATATAACTTTTGTTTAAATCTATACATTTGGAAGTAAATTAGACTTACAGAAAAGTCACAGAGATTGTATACAAAGTTTCAATATACATTTTATCTATTTCTTCTAATATGAGCATGTTGCATTCATTATACAATTCTAAAATACTGTGCACATAATGTCAAACTTTGAGTTTCTTTAGTTTTGCTTTTCTCTTCCTCACTATCTTTCTTCTTCCTCTTTCTCTCTCTCTCTCTCTCTCTCTCTCTCTCTCTCTCTCTCTCTCTCTATCAGGTGCACAATACTGGGTGTGGAGACTCATACCCAGCAGCAACCAGTGCCACATACCACAGTGCTGGGCATGGTGGCTCATACCTGTAATCCCAGCACTCGGGAGGCAGAGGCAGGAGGATTGCTGTGATGTGAGTTGGAGACTGAGCTCAAGGCCAGCCTGAACTACAAAGTGAGACCCTGTCTCAAAAAAAAAAATTAAAAAAAAAATAAAAAAGCTACATTGTATTTAAATTTCATGGCTACTTATTTTCCTTTTGTCTGTGACAGTTTCTTGTTCTTATTTCTGAGATCTTGATAGTCTTGAGTCATCACCAGGTATTTTGCAGTCCTTTTCCCAATTGGGGATTTATTTGATCATTTTTTAGTTCGTATTATTGAGAGAAGAATACCACAGAGGTGTTCTCTTCCTCACCACAGTGGGAAACAACTTTTATGATCTATCTCATTAGTAGTGAAAATAAACTTGATCAGTTGATTCAGATGATGTATCTCAAAATTCCAAACTACAAAATTACTCTTCATGTTTCCTTACTTTATTTATTATGTATGCTATGCTAAGTTCTGCCTATATCAAAAAGCTCAGAGTGAAACTTCAGTATAGGAAGAGTTATTGAGAATATATAGGCATCTGCTAAAAACACCATAATAATTCATACGTATTTAAAGGAAAACACTTAGAGTCAAGACAGATGTTTTTCCTTCAAATTTTACTCACTAATTTCATTTTAATCATTTTATTCTGTATAGAACAATTATGATTTTGGTTGCATATTCATTGGAAGGCCTCTTTCAATAAGAATTATATCATCTTTCCATTTAGTTAATAATGAAAAAATATGTATATCATAACATACACTGTTATTTATTCTTTGGTTTAAAAATCCATTTACTGTGACTGTTTTGTTTTCTAATTGTTCCAGTTTTTCCAGTGGGGTTTCTGTACTCTTTTTTTTTCTAAAATGATGGATTTGTTCTCATTTTTCTATACCAAGAGTTTCTATTGCTGTAGAAATTCTCTGTATTATTTTTAAGTATTTTAATACTTTCTACCATTCCAATTTTTAATTGTAAGTGGCAATAACTGTAGCCAGGCTTAATAAAGTCATGTTCAATAGGGTCTAAAACTCTGCATCACTCTACTGTGCAGCTGCTTCACCTGGTGGTACCTGTGTACCAGAGAGTGGTGACAAAGGAGAGGTGAGGCCTATTAACTCCTGGCCAACCACTATAACGGTCAGTCTCATTCTTTTCTACACATTTTTCTTTTATAAATGCTTCCAGATATAAAGCAGAATGAAAAATAATACAAACACTATGGATATTATTCTGGAGATTCCTCAAAAAAACTTAAATTAAATTAGAAATTCCATCTCAACTGGCTGTGTCTATTCTAGTTATCTTTATGAAAGAAGAGCACCATTAATTAGTGATACATGTAAACACATGTTAACAGCAATGCAATCCATGAGACAGCTAAATCTTGAAAGGGTCTATTTGTGGATAATGAATTGGTAAATAGAATGTGGTGTACGTACAGAATGGAGTACTAGTCAATCCTTAAAAAGGGACATTACAGTCCTAAAAATGAATAGATTTTGATTTCATAGAGCTGTGAAATAAATCAGATACACAAGGTTAAATATTTCATCATCTCTCCCCACCCCAAAAAAGTAAACTTAAAGAGCCATATAAAAGAGAGATGGTAAGACACAGAGTTAGACTTTAGAGAGATGCAAAGGTGATTTTGAAAAGTAGCAAGAAGTGAATGAGAAGAAATGATCAAGATGCAGTATCTCTGTGTACCACCTCCTCCGGATGAAATGATTACCATGCACCGCAGCACATGCTGCTAATAAGAAAAAAACTCCAGCTCTTGTCTGACTCTTGCTGTCACTGTCAGAGTTGTTGTACATTTAAAAACAAACTATAAGTCTGCTGAGAAATTTATAGATCCTCCTTGTCCAAGTTTTCATAAGTCCACTTATAGAAACAAACAATGGAATTTCCCTTTGAATCATGAATCCTTTTTATTAAAATACAAAAAAAAAAAAAAAAAAAAGGCCAGGTTAATTCCAGTGCAAGATAAAAAGTGTTAGAATTTTTACTTGTCAATTTATAAATTTATTTTGTTTTTAAAGGAAATTCTTCTCATGAACAATAGGAAATGAGAACATAGCAAATGAAATAATTTGGTTAAATTTTTGCTGCAAACACTGTCATCTAAGAGTGAGAAAATTTCCTTGCTCAATTTATTCAGTTTATAAAAGCTGGTTTTAAACACAAGTGGGAGCATTACAAATTGTAGTTAAGTTAAATAATGTGAGGTGCATGTGAATGAGTTTGATGATGATAATCATTCTAATGAGGCAATAATATCTGAATCCTGACCTAAATAAACAAACCTGAAACCCAGACACCAGGAAGAAGTCACATACAGAGAAGAAAACAACTAGAACATTATATTATTTTATTGAATTCAGTGCCAAATTCCATTAAGATCTTGAAAAATATTTTCTGTGCCTTACTCAAATGATCATAAAATCTTCAGAGCTCCTTGATAAAATAAAAGCTGTAATTATTGGCATATTTTTCTAGAACTTCCAAGAGTAGTGCTCACCATAAGATCTCCTTAATTTGATGAAAGGAATACTGAACATCTGCCTTGCATGGAAAATGATCAAGGTAAGAGAGAAGTGAAGGCTCCAAAGGAAGACTGAAAGAGATGATTTAGCCCAATACCTCTACTGTAACCTTTAATACCTTAGGGAGCATCATGAAGCTAGCTGTCAAACTGACAATTAAAAAAATATATCAAAGCACCAAGCAACACTGTACTCCCATGAGTTGTTTTGGAGTGAGAAGTTGTACAGAAGTTTCCCCAAATAATCTCATACATGTGTGCCTACCACCAAGATTTAGCACCTTTACAGTTTTGAGAATTTTTAAACCTCTCTAAAAGTTGCCCTTCATAACAATAGCCCTGGTTTTGCTGTATGGTTTATTCAGGTCAACTTCTGTTATCTTTGAAAAGTATAATGGGGAAAAAGATAATGGAAAGTTTGATCTAATATCAGCGCTTCTTAGTATCTGTCAATTATATATAGTTAAAGAAATAATTTTAGTAAAGCACAGTTCTGACTGCCCATTTGAGAAGTAAAATGCAAACCATCTAAAGAAGACTGTCCAGGCATTTTGAAATGACATTCTAGAATCTTGTTATGGCCTCCTCCTAGATGTCTGACATACATGTTCTAAAGATCTTTTGGTTGCTTTTCTCCTGTGATTGCAAGAGCATCTGAACTGATTCAAAACAAAAGAAAGTTATGGGGTGGGGGATTTAGCTCAGTGGTTCCAGCTACTGCACTGCAAGTGTGAAGGCTCAGGTTCAATATCTGGTAACCACATACAACATGCTGGGCATGGAGACTCATGCCCACCAGCAATCAGAACCACATACTACAGTTCTGGTCATGGTGGCTCATGCCTGTAATCCCAGCACTCAGGAGGCACAGGCAGGAGGATTGCTGTGAGTTGAAGGCTAAGCTCAAGGCCAGCCTGAACTATAAAAGCAAGACTCTGTCTCAAAAAAAAGTTTTGATCACAAGGCCACTTTACACACTGCACTACTCAGCAAGCTATATTCCATTTCTGTTCTTGAGTCCTGTTCAGTTTTATTACTCAAATAAGCTCATCAGTCCACAAACTCTCCCTTAAATACAGAGACATATACATTAGAAAACCGTTATCATTCCACTCTTGTATTTCATCAGTTGCAGACTTGAATTCTAAAATTTCTGTTATACATTTCCATCATACTCATTTAACTCAAATCAGAGTTTTGTGAAGGGTTAAGTCTGAAGGTGAAAACTGTGTGGTCACTGAGTTTGCAGACCCAGGTCCATGACCATTCACAAATATAGATCCCAAATTTCCAATTTCACTAATATAAATATTACAAAAATCATCCTTTGCCTATAACTATAGTACACACAAATCCCTCAATACTACCTCTTTATAATTTAAATTGCAAGGACAACCAGCAATACAATCATATATGATCAAGAAGAAAAATTTCATGTTCTATAATGTGTTAAGATTTTGTTTTGTTATTTTTATTGGCACTAAATCACAGAAGTAATATTATTATCTGTGAGAAACAGATAGAGAGAGAGAGAGAGAGACAGAGAGAGAGAGGAGAGGAGAAAGAGAGATAATAAGTAATCACAGTTCTTCATTATTAATGTCCTGCTTTCATTTGTGAATATAGTTGACAATATGTAGTATGTTCATACCTTTTATTTTAAATTGAATTGTACTCCCATTCAAGTGTTGAAGTCTGTACTCATTAGCTTTCCCTTGCTGTGACAGAACATTTGATAATAAATTAGATATGAAAAATTATTTTGATTCACTTTTTCAGTGGTTTCAATCGACAACTGGCTGAATCCAAGGCAGAAACACCATGCATGGATCTTCTCTGCCCAGTGAGTCCATCATTCAGGCACAGCAAACACTACATACAGCCAATCAAACAGGCATTTGTTACTCAACTCAGTGACTGACTATCACAGTCAAGCACAATTAATTTTCTGGAGAAATAATCAGACACGGTTATGGACTATGGCTTAGTGTCCACCAAAGCCTTCATGTGCTGATAGGTGGGTGAGGCTTTTGGAAAGTAATTGGTTTATGGGGGAAATGCAGGTGACTTGTATTAAGGAGAAGAGATCTTGTCAGAATTGGTGACTCAATAGGGGAGGGACTTGTTTTATAAGTTACACTCCAGGTCCAGCAGGCTCAAACATATAAATTGCATGGTGGGAGCCTGAACTTAAACTGCTCATGTCACGGAGGCCAAGATGGGAGACATAACCCTTCCAAGCCATGGAGAGCTAGATGGGACATGTTATAAAACATTAACCCAAATAAATCCCTCTTTCCTTTTAGTGGCAGGTCTTAGGTGACAAGGAACGAAGACATATTTCAACTATAACAACCCACAACCATCCCCAAAGGTTTATGTCTATCTTACTAAGTAAAATGAATTTAATTTAATCCTAAATGTCACCAAGGATTAAGAAGTTCTAGCATATCTCAAAAGTTTAAGTCCTAAGTCTCTTATGAAACTCAAGGCAAATTCTTAACTTTCAGCCGATGTCAAAAACAACAACAAAAAGTAAATACTTCCAACATAAAACAGAATTTGTTAAGTATTTCTATTGTAAAACGGAGGACTAAAGGCACAGGAAGGAGGAATAGAATTAAAGCAAGGTAGAAATCCATCAGCAAAAACATTACATTCTGTTATCTCTATATAAGGTACATGGCAGTTTGATGTGGATTCCAAAGCTCCTGGACAGCCCTGCTCCTGTGGTCTTGTCAGCTGTAGTCCACACAGCTTCTCTCTTGGGCTTGCTGCCCTTTCTCCCTGTGAGTTTCTTCAGTAGATGTTCCACATCTCTGATATCTCCAACTTCAGGGATTTACACTACAACTTTCACTTCATTGGCACAGCCTCACTCATTGTCTACCAGTGGCTGCCTGGAGGGATCCAGTTTTGTAACACATTCTCTAGCCTCCCGAGCCTTCTTTAGCAGTCCTGTTGGAAGTCTTCATTATATCTCGGTAGCAAGATAGGACAGAAAAACTACTTATATCTTGACAGACAGGAAGTAGAAAGAACATTTCCTGTTCATCTTTGTGCTTTTGCTGGAGAGTGTCCTCCTTCTCCCTCTTTTACTCCACCCTTACAGGTTGGTAATGCCCATTCAGAGTGGATCTTCTCCATCAATTTGTTACCAAAGATGCCAGTGATTTCTCGAGCACTCTCACTAACACCCATGGAGAACTATGCTTTCTTAAATTCTTAGATGTTTCTTGTTTCTATCAAGTTGCCAGTCAAAATTAACCCTCACAAAATTTTAGTCCCAAGTGCTTCAAAATGTGAATCTTTGGAAGTAGGAGTGATTTTAAATAGAGTTAATTAAGATACTGCCACACTGAGGAGGTCAGACACCTGTTGCAACATGACAGTTTGTTCAAAAAATGCAATATTTGGAGACTAATACAAATACAAAGTGGCATGTAAAGGTCAAGTCAGAGATGGCCCTCGTGCTTCTATATACTAAGAAATGCCAAAGATTTTCAGAAACCACTAAGAGCAAAATAAAGGATTGTTCTACACATGCACCAATAAAAAAAATCAGTCCTACCCCCATGATCTCAAATTTCTAGCCTCACACCTGAGTGAGAATTCAATTATATTTCTTATGTCACTTAATTTCTGATACTTTGTTATATAATCCCTACCTTAAAAACCAATGCACATGCTGTTTGTTTATTCATTTTTCTTTTTCTTTGTAATCATCTAATGAATGCTTGTGATAAATTCAACCATACTGTTCCAAATGTTGAGAAAATGCTTTGGTGGCAACATCAAAACAGTAGATTCATTGACCCATTTGTTTAGGATCACCTCACCTTCCTTCTCAACTCTCTACACTGTGGGGTAGCAAGCTGGCCCCTGATCATGTAACAATCTCTGTACCATGGCAAGTCATGGTCTAGCTGTGAAAGCTTCCCTCTGGATTAATATAATACATACTATGCCATTGGTGACTCAAAGTCATATGCTTCTGCTTAAATTGAAGGGATAAGGAATTGTCCTACCTGTGCTTAAAAAAGGGAAGTACCAAAATACATGTGGAATAATAGCCAATGCACCTCAAATCTAACATACCATAGCATATGTCCCGTCTAGAAGGGTTATGTCCTGTATTAGAGCTTTTTGATTGTCTCAAAAAGTCCACATAATCACAGTAGCAATCTGTTCTTGCAACTCCCTTTCCCTCGAACTATAGTGACTACAATTTGTTTTCTATGTCTTTTGAAATCATCAGTTCTAGATATTTAATGTGAGTGGACTGACGTACAATTTAACTTCAATAACTTTATACCTCTCTGCACACACTATAAAACATTTACTGAAATTCTTTAATTTCTAACTTATTTGTTATGTTAGCACAAATTTTATTTCTACTTTCTGTTAAAACTTCAAATTATAACCTACTTCTCTGGCTTATGAGAGTCACTTAGCTTATAAATGTTCTGGAAAAATTTTTAAAAATAGTTCTTAAATCAAAATATATGAAAATTTATTATAACTTAAAGGAAAACAAACTGGATTTTAAAAGCAGGAAGACTCGAGGAAATATTTTATATAGAACAATATTTTACATAAAAACAGACAACAGGAGTAGTCTATAGGCCTTTATGAGCACATAAAAAGATGCTTAAATATATTAATATATAAATTAAATTAACATAAAAATGTTTACTTCTCTGCATTCAGACTAAATTTTTAAATATAGCAAATCTAAGTATTAGCAAAAATATAAGCCAAATGGAATTTTATTCATAATTATTGAGAGTACCTTATAAAATTATCCATACATACGATGCTTTCCAATAATTATATAGTTAACTCTTCGTCCATGAAAATATACTTACATATTAACACAAACAAATGTTCATAGTCATATGTTCATAATAGCCAATGACACCAAATGACCTCCATATGTGTCAACAGGTACATAGGTAACTTGTGGCATGTAAATATGAAGATTGCATCTTAACAATATAAAGAAATAAAATTTTACTAAATGTAATGTAGAGATTAATCTCAGATGATGATGAGCTAAAGAAGCCAGTCATAAAAAGGTATATATGTTGGGTGAATCAACTTACAAGAAGTCCTACTATGAAAGAAAAATTATAGTAAAACTTTCTAAGGTGATGGAAATATTTTACATATTGATTGAGCCAATATGATTACATGGATACATGGCCTGCTTGGTCTTTGATTTGAAAATATCTCATTGCACACATTGAATATGTATCTAAAGTCACCTGTCTTCATTTATTCTTATTGTAAATGAATTAAGCTGATGTAATTCACTCAGAAAGCATTTCTAACATACCTTAACTTACTCCTAAATGTGTCTTTGGTGTAAGTACTAAATTAACCCTATCTCTATATCTGCAAATGCCCATTGACTCAACATGCTTTTGTTCTCAAAAATCTAATCCGTCCTGCCTTGTTAATTCCATTTGTATAATTTCCTGTGCTCTTTAAATAGTAAGTTTCTAAGTTTGAACAGTGATTCCATCAGAGGTAATTTCTCCTTGGAGCTAATCAACCACCTGGGAGTCAAGGACTCTGATTTTTAATTTCCTTTATTTAACTAGTTTGCCGAAATCTGGCACTAATCACTAAATCTGGGTACAGCAAATATGCCCTGAAGTGTGGCTAATAATATAGTAAGGATTTGGTGAGGTGGAACATGCAGATTTTTAACACTTTTCAGTAATAAAATATAATATAAGGATACGTAGAAGTCGGTCTATCATTACACTGAGCTGGAGCTATAAATATGTGATTTCTTTATTAAACCTGCTGTGTTAGTTATTTTACACTGGGGTGACTGTAAATGATAGCAATGGAAAAAATATTTCAAAATGCTAGAAGAAAGTGTTTTGAATGTTTTTATCATAAAGGAACAATAAAAGTATGAAGATAGAGATATATCTATATAGACATACATTGTGTACATATATCAGCAAGTATTCAAAAAATGTATAGTTATTTTCTTTGTGCATATCAAATAAAATAAATATTTAAAACTAAAAAGAAAAATCCCTCACATGAATACAGAACCTTTATAAGTTTACCTACCTTGTTTCTAGACTCTCCAGGTTTCAAACTTTTTATGCATTCACAGATAGGACAAGAACAAGGAAAATTAAGGCGACATTTCTGTTATTCATATCAAAAACAGCTCTGAAGACAAAATAGTAAATGAAACCTGAAATGAACAGTCAGGCCTAAGATAAACGCAGCAGGGAGGTTCCTCTGTAGGGAGGAGATTTGGAAACTAACACTTTTCCATTTACTGAATCTCCGCAGAGGTGTAAATGCCTAGAAATCACAAGTACTGCTTAAATGCGAAGACCTGCAGAGTGAAGGAAATTCTGCGCTCCTGGCCACGCAGTTCCTACCTCCCGCCAGCGCGCCAGAACCTGGAACTGCTTATCAGTGTCGAAGTTAGAATATCTCACTCAGGTGTTCATTATAGATTTAAAAACACAATTGCTCAACTACCTTTTTATAGAAAGTATTCACTTTTTTATATCAACCCGGAGAGTGTAGGTTCCTGGAACTGGAGGTAGCTGTGAGTAGTCGGACTATCCTGGTTCAAACAGGACCCTCAACAATACGTTTTCTTTAGTTCCACACTACCGACTGACATTTTAATTTTAGAGTGTATACAGATCTCCTTTTCTGTCCAGCCCTTGTTTGCTAGACATTCAGACATGATTCTTTAATGACAACAATCACAATGATAACAATCATAGCTACAATTTATACAATACACGCTACATACCAGACCCATACATGTATCCTTCTGTGCATAATGTTTTGTTTTATTCTCAGAAACACTCTAGGTGTTATTTTTAGTCTTATCTTCTGTATAAAAACCCCAAAGCTTAGAAAATGGAATAACTTACCTACAGAAACAGAGCTAAGAATTTACGCGTGGAGATAAGAATTCCACATTTCCTGAACCGAAATTTATGGTGCTCCCTCCGGAATCTCATTACTGTCTGTATTTACAGGGAGACCCCGCTACCGCGCCTTATTGCCTTGGCAGTGTTGTTCTGGGCCTTGAAGCTCTCAGACCAGAACGGACGATTTCCATTTTCCTGATTCTCAGTCATTTCAATTTAAAATACATTTAAACAGGTAAATATTAGGTGAATGAGAATCATCGTCAGCTCACTTTTCCTCAGAATCATGGAGTTGATGGTGAGCAGACCCAGCGTTTCGGCAGAGGATACTCAGAGAGGTGAGAGCAAACTGACCTGGGCGGGATCGTCCTCCATTTCCCGCTCCAGACTGCGTTTTCAGATTTCTTTGTTCTTCCAGAGTCGTAGTTAGTTCCCAGCGTTTCCTTCTCTCACTCCCACATTTCTGTCTCTTTCTCTCCATAACTTTCACCTGCTTCACGTTCATTCTCTCTCTCTCTCCTCCTCCTTCCAAACTCACTCATATTTGTCAAAGGCAGCATTGTGCCTACTTATGCTTTTGTATTTAAGAGCGTTTCATTTTGAGGAAGACAGATTTAGAATTTTAATTTTTTAAACATGCTACTAACAAAGTACAAAGATTGACGAGTAGAGATGTTGGTTTGGTTACAGTGGCCTAATCTGAAGCCCAAAATTCACATTTCTTTCATAGTAAAATCGAACTGAAGAAAAACCATACGTATTTTGGGGACTTTATATAATTCAGAAGATTAACTAAAGATGGGTTTTAAAAAGCTAGCACATAGTCAGAATGGAGGTGCTGATATGGAATCTCTATGGTGAATGCTGAGTTTCTGATTGGATAATAGTTACCTGGCTGATAATGACTATTTTCAGCCAGGTGGACAAATGTGTCTTAAAAAGTTTGGAGTAAATTTTTTTCAGCTTTGAATGTCATAAGGCCTCCACTGTCACTTCTCAGCTCTGTCATCATGGTGACACATCAGCTGCACACAGATGAAGGATGATGCCTCTGTTCCTGTAAAACTCTATGCACTGTGAGTAGCTGATCAGATTTGACCACAGGCTGGAATTTTCTGACACCTGTTCTAGACTTTGTGGTCATTCACTGCCTATATCTACCCAATTACTAAATTTTAAAGTCTAGCTTTAAACAAGTTTTACCCCTTCAATTCTTCTTTCCTATTTTTATGCCATTTATTAAGCTAATCATTGCGTATAATGTGTACCTATTATCTTATCAAAACCTCCCATGACTTACCAGTTCCTCTTACTCTCCCAACTTTAAAGCTTAGAAAAATTAACAAACCTGACCCGAGCCTTGCAAATGTTGTCATTGCATTATTCCTTATTGGAGGTAGTATGGCTTTAGCAGCCTCTGATCTTCCATCTGATTTCTGTGCCTCGGTTCCCAGCGTTTATTCCTTTGTTGCACAGGGCTCCAGATTTCATGACTAACTCTCAGTGATAACCAACCCTTCACTGAACTGGCCTTGATTTACATCTCCAGCCGTTGTTTAAAATAACTCCCTTATTGGGCTGGGGCTTTAGCTCAGTGGTTCCAGAGCCTGTCTTGCAAGTGCAAGGACCCAAGTTCGATCCCCAGTTAACCACATACAATACTGGGTGTGGAGACTCATGCCCAGTAGCAATCAGTACCACATACCACAGTACCAGGTGTGGTGGCTCATGCCTGTAATCCCAGCACTCAGGATGCAGAGGCAGGAGGATTGCTTTGATGTGAGTTGAGGCTAAACTCAGTGCCAGCCTGAACCACAAAAAGCGAGACCCTGTCTCAAAAAATCAATTAATTAATTAATTAATTAATTTTTTAAAAAACTACCTTATCCTCAACTATCTACTCCCTTCCATGGGCAAGCTCACAGCACTGAGTTTAGATTTCAGCTTATTTCAGCAATTTCAGTATCAAATTGCTTTATGACTGATCATCTCATTTCCATGGCTTCAGTAAGATTTGTTCTCTCTAATACTCACACTGTAATGTAACTCCCATTTGAGATATGAAGAGATGAGACCGAGTAGGACCTTTTACATGACTGGTGCTCTGTATTAATGAATGGATAATCTATTCATACAATTAATGGACTTAATATGTTATCTCAAGAGTAGTCTACAGTAGCAGCCAGTTTGGCTCCTAGGTTCTTGCTGCATATGTGATTTCGTTTGCTGCTTCAATCCTCTGAGGGGCAGAAGCTTCTCAATGCCGAACGAGAGCTTCAAGTCCTTTTCTTTATAATTGAGTCTGTGTTCTTCTGTTATGAACAAGGGAAAATAGTGTAAGACACATGGGGCACATCTTCCTGACTGTGATTTTTTTTTTTTTTTGAGACAGGGTCTCGCTTTGTAGTTCAGGCTGGCCCTGAGCTCTGCCTCAAACTCACATCACAGCAATCCTCCTGCCTCTGCCTCCCGAGTGCTGGGATTACAGGTGTGAGCCACCACTCCCAGCACTGTCGTATGTGGTACTGATTGCTGCTGGGGTGAGTCTCAACGCCCAATATTGTTATGTGGTTACTGGGGATTGAACCTGGGCCCTTGCACTCGCAAGACAGGTGCCCGGAACCACTGAGCTATATCCCCGGCCCCTGACTGTGATTTTTTAACATCATAGTGTCAACCTCATCTTCCTACTCAGGTTTCTTCCTTCATCCCTTTAATTATGGTTCCCTTCCCTAGTCTTTCCAACATTCTTTCAAGAAAACTTTATTGATACTCATATTTCAATTGAACCTTCTTTGTTCTCTGTTGTAATCTGACTGCTTTTCTTCCATATCACAAATAATATAGAACTATGTATTGCTTTAAAAAAAAACATTGTACCCATTTCCTCTGTCATACAGACTAGGGTAGCCCCTAGGGAAGGAATTGACAAGTCATTAGACTGCTATAACATTTTACATAATTTACAAGAGAGTAAGAAGTAATGCAAATATGTGAAAGAAATAAGAAAGAACTTTGGGTTTTCAAAATATATATAAGAACTTTGTAAATAAAAAGTATGTCCTGTGGAAGATGGGGCAAACAGGGATCATAGGTTTGCCATATGAGCATGTCACACAGAAGCATTCCTTTGCTCCTTCGAAGGAGTAGAGGAGTTATGATGTCAGGTGCATCATGATCCAAGGGATATAACCTGGGTCGCATTGTGTCTGTGGTACACGTACTGCTCTATAATGAAAATCTGATCCAGATAAAATAAGAATGTAATATCATCAATAATACAGTGCAATTAATTCATATTAAGAGAAAATATTATTTTCAGTTAGACCTTCAAAGCAATACATTCTGGAAACATTCAAAACTCTAGTAGTGAATATGACCAGGATTTACAAACTTAACTCTTAAATTTGTCCTGAAGAACAGATGTAAGATTTCATAGGCCTATAAAACTAAACATAATCCTTGGAAATCTATAAGATTTATCAAAAATGCTATGTTCAAATATAATTTAGTTTGAAAAATCACAGAGTTTTTGTATCATTTAGAGTAAATGTTTGCACAGCAAATTAATATTGAGCCTGGCTAATTACTCTATTATTTTTCACAAAAGACAATATATTTGATTTTTCATAGCTGTGTTCTTTCATAAGACTAAATCTTTAATATTTTGATTTAAAAACTTTAAGCTCACAAAGCTCTTTGTTACTAAAATGCAGTGCTGAAACTTCCATATTTAATGTGAAAATACTTTTGGTGGCCTATTACCTCATTGAAAAGGCCATGTGGAGAAAAATAACCATATACCACAGAAATTGACAAGGAACAGACCTGGCCCTGGCAGGTAGACCAAGAGGTGATAATGGTGGGAGGAGGACTTGAGAAGAAGAAATCTCTTTGTGAATTTACCTGAGAAGAGTGTTTGCTAATGAACTACCCTAAACACAATAGCTGCCCCGGGGAGTCTTCTCCGTCTCAGAAGCCTGGTGTTTGATAGCTCGCACACTTCACTCCTGACAGTTGTGAGATGATCCCAGCCTGCAGTCCTGTCTCCTAACGAGTATACAAGCAATCCTCGGGAGACATCCCTGGAGACACACTTCTGCATTATTGTATCTAATTTCAGAGAGGCAAACAGATCAGAAATAAAGCCGCAGTCCCTAATAAATCCTGATTAGTTGAAGCAGGTTGAGAGTACAGTGTGTCAGCCTTCCGACAGTCACAAGGTGTTATTCCTTGTGATTTGGATGATAATGAGAACTATTGTGTAAAAAATCATATCTCATGAAGAGTAACAGGCCACCAGTCACCATAGTAATACTGTAACTGAGTTTCTTTCTGTTCATCAGTAGCCAACAGGTAATAAGATAGGAGATAGTAATTTTGTTTGTTTAGAATGTGAACCACTTAATCTAAGAAAAATTTAAAGTTGGAAAAGGATTTATTAGGTGTTCTGACAAATTAAGTCCTTATACATTTCAAGTGGCAGAGTGTATTCTCCTATTATTTTGTAAGAAGACATTTACCCCTGACGGATGTTGGAATTATTGTATTCATATTAAGAAATCTCTGAAGTATATCACAGTTGTGAATGATGTACTTTAAACTCAGTCCTTTGAAAAATAAATTAAAACATTGAGTTTGATAGTAAACTCTAAACTTGCATCCAAACTGTACAGAAAATCTCATGGAATTGTTAGGTGGTATTTTCAGTAAATAAGGAGAAACATAGGTATCGTACCAACCAGTGGAACATTACATTTTCTAATTCATTTTGATGGTGATGTGTCTATTGGTCTGGGAGATTTAGATGACTGTGATCAGAAGTGAGTAACACAAAATAAGGATGTTCAAATCCTGAGACAACTTTCACTGCAGAAATCATGCATTGTCTCCACTACTGAGTCACTGTAGTGGTGTAAAAGGAAAATAAAATAGTTCTATTTTAACTTCTGTGTATTACTGTGTTTTGGAACAAAAGTGCTCATTGTTTTTCTTATTTACTTACTAATCACAATTGTTTATTGTATTTGTGGTTGTATAATCAATGTGAAAATAAACTGAAACACTAAGAATACTGTGAATCTAGTTAGGAAACTCCCTCGCTGATCTCATATGGCACAAGATAAATAAAAGAACAAAAAGGCAAATTAAAAAATCCTTAGTTGAATATGAGATATTATGAAAAATATGAGATAATATGAGATATTATGAAAAATACTGGATCCAAACCAAAAGGAAATAAATGAAGCATTCAGCATTTTCATCTGCACTGCCGATCAAACACAGGAATAATATGATGAATCAAAAATAAAACATTTTACATGGTGTACTACTGTGTAATTTCAAATTCCCATTCCAGTCCACATTTAGAGATGGGAAAAGTTTCGGTAAAGATTTTCCTTAATGAGTTCATGACAAGTGACCTAGGTAGTAAGTGATACAGCGCGGAGTTTTCCCTGATCTTTCTGCGCATGCTCGACTCATTTCCTGTTCTATATTGCCTCCATATGGTAAGCACACTTGGCCTAGAGATCAAAAATCGTGTTCACTTTTAATTGTGTTTATTTTGAAGGTTGAAATTTAAGAAACCAGTAAACTGGAATAAGCGACAGTCACAAGGGATGGGCTTTAGTATTGAATAATTTGAGCGAGGCAAGCACTCTGAAAGGCCGAGTCATGAGGAAGATAAGTTTGGGTCTGGCATGGCCAACTTAGCAACTTAGCGAGATCCTGTATTGAAATAAAAAGGGCTGGAGGTGTAGTTCAGTGTGAAGGCCCTGGGTTCAATCCCCAGTAGCACACAAATAAATGTATTAATTATTTCAAGAATTATTTGAAAATGTGATTGCATATTTCAGAAGAAAAGGAAGCTTAGGGAAGCAAAATAGGTTCCTAATATTCAAGTCATGATCATTTCAAAAAGCATCATAAACATATCACATGCTTAGAGTTGGGATTAAAGACTATCAACTCCAAAGGGAGGTATCAGCCCAAGGTAACTTGTCTAGGTAAAGATTAGGCCCTTGTAGAAATGATGCCTGTGTTAGAGATGATATGAACTGGAACACAGCTAGTTTTGGTTTACTTTTTCAAATCTTGAGATTCTGGGTAAAATTACCATTCACCACAATCAAGTCTGTCTTGGCTGTCAGCCAAATTGGAAATATGATCAAATATTGGATTCCCTGTGGCTCGTATGAACTCAGGGAGCTCTTGCCGTAAAGAGAGAAGTAGAGACCAGAGATTCAGGGTAAGACAGACACCATGGGCAAGTAAACAATGAAAGTCTGATAAAACTAGGACACAACCCAAAGGAGCTAATGGTTGAGATTGAAATCAGGGTAATAAAGGCAAAGAAGAGAGGAGAACATCAAATATCCCATGTCAAGACCAAAGTGAGAATGTGGGAGACATTAGGTGAAAGATTTAAAATTTGAGCTTAGTGAAAAAAGTTCGGTTCATTTGAGATGTATTCTACAAGTATTTTTAGCCCAGCAAAAAGATCATTAGCCCTCTACTATGTTTATAATTTCATTAACTTAATGATGCTAACTGCCTTTTCTGGAATTGTTTCCCCAGCATCAATGTTTGATATGCCGGAAAACCACACAAGATGCTGTTTGTGAGAATATTTCTCTTCCTATTTAATTGCAATGATTAACATTTTATTAATATAGGAGCACACAAAAACAACCACAGAGATAACGTTCCACACAACTGAAATATGTTTTCAGCTCTCGTAGCTATATTACCTGCATTAAAAATATATTTACAACACAGAACAACATACAGAATGACTTGGATTGAATGATTCAGTTAAGAAGGCAAACTATGAAGTAGTGCTTCTCTCCAGACATTGCTTGGTAGAAATTTCCAAGCAATTTCAATAAGTATTGTGCTTTTTTCCTCTCTAGGCTAGAAAATCCCAAGATGCCTCCCATTGAAGAAAGCAGCGGGGAACTTCCAATAGTCTCAGACCTTGCAATAGATTATAGGGGACAGGGATGCCCCATAGAGAACCACAAGAACAACTGAACAGAAATCATCTTGTTTTAGAATCTAAATCCTTTTAACAATATGAACTCAGGGGGTGGAGGGTGAAGGTCAAGGAGAGAAGGATTTATAAAACGGAGAAACATGGTGAGGGAGAAGTAGAGGAGGATTGAGCTCATATTAAAGGCAATTTGCATTTTCATAAGTCACACCTCCCTGTTGTGTAATGAAATGAAATGCGAGAGTGGTAAAGGAGAACAGCTTCCTTAACATAACAGCACAAAACAATAGAAGCTTTTAATGGTGCTCTTTATGTTTAGCCCCTGGCTCCAAGTCAAATAATGTTATTTGAAAGGCAGCAATAATGTGATGAGCCAGCACCAGCCTTACCTGAGTGGAATGCTGTGGTCATCAGGTCTACCCTGCTGCCAGCAATTAAAAATTAACCATGGCATTTTCAAAAAAGAATGTAGCAATTCATATTCAGCTTCTCTTCTGCTTGACAATACCTCTAAAGAGCATCTGCTTTTGCAAGTCAAGACAGTTATACACAATGAACCTCTTTTGTGTGCAGTGTGCAAAGCTGGGTCATTAACACACCTGCCAGAGAAGCAGGGAGGAAGGAAAAAAATCCTTTCTCTTGGTAAACTCATTCATTTAAGAAATGCAGGCTCCCAGTGCTGTCCTTTGAACACCCCAATTACCTCCTCTTGCCCTTACAAACAAGTGGTGTGAATTTTAATCAGCTCGAATGCAATCAAGGGCTGAAATAAATAGTGTTGTTAAATCATTTTTACAGAGAAAAGCAACTTACATACCTACACTAGATGTATCTCCATTTTCGCAAGGGTGGAATGCCCTTGCCGTGGACTGAAGCAAGCAGTGTTTTATTTTTGTTTCAACCTCTGTTGACTTTCCTTTGCATTCTTTCCCCCTAGCACGCTGGAGCCTCAGTTCTGAGGATAATTAGCAACACCCACTGGTGATAACAGGGCCACAGCAACCTCACAGCGATATCTTGCCAGCGCCAGCTGTGCTTCAGTATTTATTTATTAAGATCACAATATTTACACAGTATGAACTCATTGAGATGGTGGGGGATTGAGCAGTGCTCCTGCAGCTAAATTTCATCTGTATTTTTAAATGGAGATAAAAAAAAATTCTTCTAGGCTCGGTACTGTTTAGTTCTCTGGGTAGAAAGTGCAGGCTTCTCACTCCAGTACGATACTATTTTACCTGCAATGTGATGTACAGACTTTGAGGAAGCTTTGTAGCCACTAAGTGCAATGGCTGTTGAATTGTAACCTGCTTGGCCCACGCAGAGGGGCGGCTTCAACCTGCCGCCCATGCATGAAATGACAAAGCAAAGAAAGGAGGCAGCCGGTTTCCGGCGGCTGAAACTCCATTCTGCTCAGAGCAGTGACTGAACAATCTCAGTACCTGCTCAAAATTCCCACCTCACTCGAATTCTTGTTCCTTTTTTCCCCGTAAGGACTTGTTATCATGGTGGTTAAAAACATGCATTCAGATGTTCATCTGTGAAGCAAGCTATGTAAAGGGAGCGTTTTCAAATAGTAAGCAATTCCGGGACTTTAGTTAGAAAAACTTATTTTCCCATTAATATTTTAATTGAGAAAAAAAAAAATGACTAGAGCAAAGACAGCATGCCTGCCCCATTCCCCCAGGAGGCAAAATGTCCCACCTCTGTCGAGGTTTCTCAAGGTGATGATTCCATTTTTAAAAATATCGGCAACCTATGAGCAGAAATTATAGGATATCACGGTAAGTGAATTCAGACATCTTCAGAAAGACAAATCCTGCTTGATCACCTTTTTACAGGAAACCTACCAAGGGGAGGAAAAACAAGCAGGAAGTAGAATGGTAGACCGGAAGAGGATGGTACTTGATGGGAGACAGCGGAGAACCGCGAGAGTGAGAGTATGTCGCTCAGAGGTTGCAATCTTCTAATTTTGCTGGGTAAGTTATTCTAGAGCTCTCCTACGACGTCTGATATGATCTGATATGACTACGTCAATACTCGATTACATATGGAAAATTTTCTGAAAGCCTAGGTTTTGAATGGTAGTACCGTGAACAAAATGGTATTTTTCTGTTAGTGGAGAAATGTTATTAACTATCCTCATAGCACTAGGCATTTTACAATGTGTACATATATCAAAATATCATATAACTCAAGAATTTATAGAATTTATAGAATTTGTGTCAGTTATACCTCAGTGAAGTTGGGAGAGGAGGAAGCAGGACATGACAACTCTAACTACGGTGATCTCGGTCAACGCACTCTTCTGTGTTTTTATTTTCTTCCTGCGCACATATAGAGAAATATATTTTACTGGAATTCAGTATCTTAAAATTAATTGTTTAATATCTTTAAAATATTCTTAGTGTAGAATATTTCACATGTTGTGATTCTGTGGTCTTAAAAACAATTTAAGCATATTAAAAGTGTAAGAAATATTCTGCAAAAACTGAAGAAATTAGAAAGTCTTCAATGTTGAGCTTTAATAATTAATAAATTAATTACATACAATAAAATTTTGATTATCTTATGTCTTACTAGTATATATTACACAGTATATATGATGAAATCATGCAAACAAGTAGAGGTAAACGTAATTTTACTTTTACCCTCTCTAGATTGATGTTGAGTTTGCTAGAACAAAGTGACAGTGGACAAGTCAGGAGAAGGGACAGAAACTTAGAGACCTGTGAACCAAATAAGCAAATAACTTTCAGAAGGTTATATGGCTCCTCCATAGGGAAGATGGAAGTAAGTAATGCATGCAATTTTAGAAGAAGAGTAATGAATTTTTAGGACAGCAGAATGGGCTAAAGGACAAAGAGCCTGGGTCAACAACTGCTTGGGTTCCAGGAGTGGTTTCAGGTCTCACATGCTTTCCTTCATGTCAGCCTTCATCTTATGATAAGATAGTGAAGAAAGTGCTACAGACAATGGCATTCATTTCAGAGGAATGCCGTTATGCAATGAGGCAACTTCACATAAACCTCTCCTGTTTCAGGTGAGAATGGGAATTTGGAGAGAGGAGATGGGAGAAAGTCAAAAAGACCTCCAGACTGCTTCTTCAATTCAAAGCAATCAGAATGTCACACACGAGACTTGGGGGTATTTTTCTACTTTCCAACAATGTATTTAATTATTTATAGTAGCATATGAATGTGTGATAAGTGACATTATTAATAAGTTGCTTAAAGTAATTGCAAATATTTTCATCTATATTAAGAAAGATTTATCAGGGCCGGGGAGTTAGCTCAGTGGTTCCGGCACCTGTCTTGAAAGCGCAAGGACCCGGGTTCGATGCTCGGTAATCACATACTATACTGGGTGTGGAGACTCGCACCCAGCAGCAACCAGTACCACATACCACAGTGCCGGGCGTGGTGGCTCACGCCTGTAATCCCAGCACTCGGGAGGCAGAGGCCAGCCTCAGGGCCAGCCTGAACCACAAACAAGACTCTGTCTCAAAAAAAAAAAAAGAAAGATTTGTCAGACAGTAAAGTGGTCCAAGGTCATAAATTACAAAATTATTTTCAAGTACTGATTATTTTCATGCCAGAATTAGTCTTTTTAAAAATTAAAAATACCATGATACAGTAGTTCAATTGATATTTAATATTGTATTGTCCATATCATTTTATGTTTCAGGTGTATTGCTTTTATATTATTTAAATATCTAACAGTGATCTAACATGAGCAGAAATTTAATGTGTAGGAGTAAAGCTTTTTTTAAAAAAAAAATATTACTGCAAAGGAAGAAGTCTTTTTTGTAACTTATTTGTGAAGTAAAATATACATACAGAAAAGCACACCAAGTTAGTCATACAGAACAGTGAATATTCCCTGGCTGAATTTATCTATGTATCCAGTCTCAAAGTGGAGAATGGTTTAGACTCCTACCAGCACACAGAAATACACAGAGCTGTCCCCCATAAGCTCTATTCTGACTTCTAACAGCATAGATTAGTTTGAGGCATAATTTAAGCATTCACAAATACACAGATCAAAACATTTACTTCTGGTTTACCATTATCAATATTCCAAACATTAACGCATAATAATACATTGAGTATCACAAGGAAAATACCTGTAAGTTTCAAGTAGAAGACTATATATGCATCCTTATAGCAACTGCTTATAGGGAAAACTTCTGTTTTTATACTTGAGTCCAAAAAATAGTCTTATTTTTTCTTCCTTTGGCTACAGGCAAAATTCAATCAGCTGTAGCTATACTGCTTCTTCAGGTGCTAACAGTAAATTTTTGATTTTCTGCCAGTTATTTAGTTCAGAATTATCATGAAAGAATAATTCTTTATTTCTAGATAGGTCAAATAGACAAGATGGGAATACAAACATGAGCTAGAGATAACAGTTAATCAGTCTTAATTTTAGTTTAGTTTCTTTTTTCATTTCAGTTACTGTTTCAAGTGTATTTGTCACACTCAGGATTTTTATTTTAAGTCTCAAACTCAGCATTTAAAAAATTTCCATAATGTTGGATGATTAAATAGTAAAACATTTATAAATATTGATGATCTGATTTTTTAATTGCAATGCTAGTACTCATGACTTCCTTATAGTAAACTCATATACAGAGTAATTTTTTTATATAGAAATCATAGTTCACTTATACTGAGATATAAAAGATAACTCAAAATCCTACATAATCCTATGTGATTAGGGATAAATCTGTTTATTATTATCTTTCGCCTACAAGTTGTTTTGCTCATCTGGAATAGAAATCATGAGTAGGCAAAGTGTAGCTCCTTCAGAACCCTTTAGATGTTCAAATCCCACAAGCTATAAGTTCTTAGTGATAGCAGCCACCACCCCTCACTTCCTTGCTACTCTACTAACTGGTGAAGCCAGCAGCTACCCACAATTCCCTGAAATTTTTCCAGCCACTAGATGCAGCAGCAACTGCTGCTCTCTATCTACAACTCCCTAGTTTCTAGCCATTCTCGGTGTTTCCAGTGCCAGCTGCTTGCTGCTTTTAGGGCCAGTTCCCTTCAGTGTGAGCCTTGTAGTGTAACAGCTCAGCCTACTCTAACCATCACAGAAATCACAATGAGGCATATATATATATATATATATATATATATGCTACCCAAAATAAGAAATTAGCCTTAATAAGTGAAAAGTGCATAGATCAAGGCCTTAAGTTTATAGGGAATGTGATAATACAGGAAGGGGAAAAAGAAAACAAACTGTAGGCCTACATGTTTGTCGTGTCTAATTAGCTGTCTGTTATTTTGTTTGGTCTTGGGC
Source organism: Petromus typicus (assembly GCA_004026965.1). Classification (NCBI taxonomy): domain Eukaryota; kingdom Metazoa; phylum Chordata; class Mammalia; order Rodentia; family Petromuridae; genus Petromus; species Petromus typicus. The sequence continues at coordinate 43,908 of PVIR01012458.1, forward strand.
CAGAAGGTCCGTTGACCAGAATGAGAAAGTCTGTAGAGGGATAGAGTCATTCATAGAGGCTGAAGGGTAGGACATCTGCCATGGACCCATGACAGAAGATTGTCACGGCTGACACAAAGGTTTTCTGCCATATCTTATTGGCTATGTCCAGGCACATGCCACTTGGGACAACTGTGTCCATAATAGATGGAAGAAAAAGAAAAAATATTTAAAGAACTTCATAAGTAGATTTGGGCCTTTTTTAGTTAGCCTCAAGAAACGTTAAATTTATATAAAATATATGAACATATAAAAATAAAGAAAACAATCTTTGTGAACAGAATGTCAATATCACATGGCAAACAAGTAGTCATTCTTTTATACATCCAAGTTCTAGATATAAATCCTAAAAATACTTAGACTTCCCATGTATATTCTGAAGACCATAGATTTTAACAGCCTGATCAGGCCAACTCCTAATGACTTTAATATTTTAGATATTTATTATTTCAGTATTTGTATTTTTCATTCATACATTAAATGATCATCTTAAATGGAGAAGATAATAAAAGTCTAATGACAGACACAAGAGTAGAGATAAGTGATCATTATAAGTTTTTTTAGTGGCTTTTTTTCATAATTCAATCTAATGCAGCTCTTCCTAATCCTCATTTCTTGCATATTATCATTTATTCATGTAAGATAAATGATTATATCCAGCTTCTCATAAAGTTTTAATTCTTGGCAGTAAAAGAATGAATATAACTGCCAAT